>CAUYON010058086.1:0-12102 GCA_963573935.1 Arctocebus calabarensis
TGGGGAATTCAAGCCATTAACATTTATTGAGATAATTGATAAGTGTGGTTGTGTTGTATTCATCTTATTTTGTGAGAGTCTATTGCTTAGTTTTATCTTTTGCATCAGTGTGGAAGTTAGGTTCTGTCCTTTAATTTCTGAATTCTTACTTTGCTGTTGATCCATTTCAATGGTCAGTATGTAGAACAGGTTGAAGTATTTCCTGTGGAGCTGGTCTTGTGGTGAATTTCCTCAATGTTTGTATATCAGTAAATGATTTAATTTCTCCATCAATTTTAAAACTTAGCTTCACAGAATATAGAATTCTGGGCTGGAGATTATTCTATTTAAGCAGATTAAAGGTAGATGACCATTGTCTTCTTGCTTAGAAAGTTTCATTAGAGAAGTCTGCGGTCACCGTGATGGATTTGCCCCTATAGGTCAACTGGAGCTTACTCCTGGCATTTGAAGAATCTTTTCTTTTGTCTTGACTTTGGACACGGTCATCATTTATAAGATTTTCAAGTATGGCTTCCATTCCCCTGGGACATTCTTCTTCCCCTTCTGGGATACCTATAACTTGTATGTTTGAATGCTTCATAAAGTCCCATAATTCTGTCAGTGAAAGTTCTACTTTCTTTCTTTTCTTTTCTGCCTCTTTTACTATCTGAGTCATCTCAAGATCTTTGTCCTCTACCTCTGAAAGTCTTTCTTCAGCATGGTCTAATTTGTTGATAGTTTCTATTTCATCTTTAAGTTCCCTACTGCTTCAGTTCCTTCAGCTCTGCTATATCCTTTCTATATTCTTTGTATGCTATATCTCTTTCTATATTCTTTGTATGGTTCATCTCTTTGTATTTGATTCTGTTTTTGGATTTCCTTTTGGTTATTATCCACTTTATCAGCAATTTCCTTCATTGTTTCCATCATTACCTTCATTGTTTTTATCATCTATATTCTAAATTTCCTTTCTATCCTTTCTAACATTTCCTTATAGGTGGAATTCTCTGCAGTAGCTACCTCACAGTCCCATGGGTGGGTTGCTCTGGACTGGTTTTTCATAATGCCAGGAGTTTTCTGCTGATTCTTCCTCATGAGTGTTTTCCTTTATTTGTTTCCTTGCCCTAATTTTCCTTTCACTTCCTCCTGCTCTTTAAGTTGCCATGCCTCTGGACTAGGATTTCGATGAGTTCTTTTGGTACAGGTCGAGAAAGATGAGAAGATTGAAGAAGAAGAAGGGAAAAAAGAAAGAAAAAAAAAGAAAAGAGAAAGGAGAGAGGGTGGGTAGAAGGGAATATTGACAAAAAGAAGAGAGGCAGAGAGAGAGAGGGATAGGAGCAATATAAGGTACATTAGGGTACTTTGACCCAAACTTAAGAACACCCAACCTCCAGAGGTGCCAGGTTGGGTGGTTCCCATGAGGTTAGTAGCTCTTTGCTGTTTGGACACAGTAGCCTGTTTGGACACAGTATCCCACTTCCACCAAGTAGAGAGGAAAGGCAAAAAATGCTATAAATCAAACCAAAACAAGCAAACCGAAAACTTTACGGAATAAAATTGGGGGGAAAACCAAGTAGTAGGAGTAGAAACACTAGCAAAAATGAAGTTCTAATTGTTGAAAAAGGCAACAGTTGAAAATTATATTTAAACTGGAAGAATGAAGAAATGAAAGAATAAAAAAGAAAAGCCAAATCTTTAGGGAAGTGTTGAAATTAAAAACAAAAAACAAAACAAAACAACAGAAAACAAAACCAAACCAAAAACAAAGCAGTATATATCTTTTGCTGAGTAGTGTCTGGGCAACAGGTGTTGGGGTATGATATGTTAATCACAATGCTGATACAGCTGTATGAGATGGAGACTGGAGGCCTCTAATGATTTCTCAAACCCCACAGGGTGGAGAGCATAAATCTCTCCTCAGCCTGCTTGAAAGTCACTTTAAATTGCTAACCTGGGCTAAGCAAAAGCTTCCCCAGGAAAGCACTTGTCACTAGGATCACTCCTTAAGTGGCCATTCACTTACCCAGTGTGCCAAAACCCGTCTCACTCTATGCCCCTGGGGGCTAAGGCTATAAGGCATCTCAGTCCCCACCTTTAGGATGCTCATTCACTAGATTACTGGCACCTTACTTAAGATTATTCTGCGACCTGGAAGGTGGAGTTTGCCGGGGCAGTTCTCCCACATGGCTCCACCTGGCCCACAGCCAAACACTATTAGCTCCATCTGGCTCAGAGGCTCAGTCTGGGACCATAGGCAACACTTAAAGTCCTCTGCGCTCTTGCCCAAGTTCTCCCAAGGTAGTTCAACTGAGTGCCAAGTCCAAAGAAACCCAAACAGCTCACTTTCCAGTTTGCACTCTCAGTGCTGCTGTACTTACAGCTGCCGGGAATATTAGACTGAACGAACACAGGCAACCACTTGCCAGTTTTCTACTGCTTTTGCCTTCCTTATGTGGTCCAGTAGTCTCATGCTGGCTCCCTGTGTTTCTTGATGCCTGGAGTCTTCTTTCCCCAGACTCACCGTGCCCAATTGCCAGGAAGCTTGGCACCATCTTGATCCGGAAGTCTCAGAACTCAGTTCTTTTAAACGTAGCCATTTTGTTTTATGAATTTATTTCTGAATTTTTAAGTAGCTTTTTGTGTGTTAATGCCTTATCTTCTGTCTTTCTGAATATCTTTCTCTAGCCTTATGTTTTCCTACCTCTGTTTCTTTTGTACCTGGTTTATAGGATGATAGTACTTCTTTCAAACATATAGGCAAGTTTTCCTAACTTGTGTTTATACATTGGGCAGTCATGTAGGGTAAGATTTCAAAATGTTATAGGAACACATTATATTATATATACATGTTATATATATTATTAATGGAAGCTTTATTTATCTCCTCAGTACCACGTTAGGCAGCCTGCGACAAGCACACAAAAAAAGTTTTTTTAAAAGATGTTTCAGTCTGTTCTTCTTTAACCTTATCTTTAATTTATTTTTTACTTGGGTTTTCATAAAATCTTGTTTGCTATGCAGGTAATATCTGAAGAAAGATAATGTGTTTTGAAAGGACATTTGTGATATTTGAATGTTACATATACTAACTTTACTTGAAAAGTTTTATAGTTTCATTTTTTTCCTTTACAGTTGTTCCTTAAAAGACATCTTGGATTTAAAACTTTCCAAAATAACTTTACATTCTTTTCATTGAGCCTATCATTTTCCTCTAACATAAAAATTGTTCTCATGAGTTTAACTTTATTTTATGCATCGTGTTATGATTTATTATTTATAATTCTCTAGAATGTACTGTGTCCATTACACTTATCTACATTTATCTTGAAAGTAGCAATTGAGTTGAACAGCTTTTGAAATTTGTAAAGAATAGGTATTTTAAATACAGTGTATTTAGTGATTCATTTTTCCTTAAACATAGCTTTTAAGGAGGATTTAAAGTATTCATGGATAAAGTACTTTTACAAAGCTTTTACACCTTCTCTCATTATTGATGAGAGAGAACATATGTACACACCAAATATGTATTCTTTTTTTCATTAATGCACCATTCATTTTAAAATTAACATTTAATTTGAAGTCTTAATAGTTTATTACATAAATCGGCTGTATGATGTTTTGCATGTTTTATGGTATGTCTAACACATGGTACATATTAAAGAATATATGTGTATATATTATATGTGTACATAAATGCCTATGTAAGTTATAACAAAAGCTTGCACAGTTTGGTTTTTTAACAGTTTTATTGACTTATAATTCATATACCATACAGTTAACTCATTTAAAGTTTTAATGTTCACAGAATTGTGTAACCATCACCACAACTAATTTTGGAACATTTTCATCACTACTCATTTCCCCCCAGTCTCCTAATCCTAGACAACAATTAATCTACTCTCTATCTTTATAGATTTGTATATTCTGGACAGTTTATATAGAAGTATTTATACAGCATGTGATGTTTTGTGTTTGGCTTTTTTCCTTTAGCATTAAGCTTTCAAGGTCTGTCTATGTTGTAGCTTTGTCAGTATTTCATTCTGTTTTTTGGCTAATATTATATTTTATGGGTATACCACATTTCATTCAATAATTCATCCATTAATGGATATTTGTGGGTTTTACTTTTTGGACTATTATGAATAATACTGCTATGACCTTTTGTGTACAGTTTTATGTGTGGACATATGTTTTCATGTTCTTGGGTATCTATGTACGAGTGGAATTTTGGGTCTATGTTGTCTTCATTTCACTTTTGTTTTTTGTTTTTGTTTTTTTTTTTTTTTTTGGAGACTTCTGCAGTTCATTGGAGAAATCATAGCCCCACTGCAGCCTTGAACTCATGGGCTCAGGTGATCCTCTTGTATTAGCCTTCGGAGTAACTAGGGCTACAGGCATGTGCTACTATGCTCAACTAATGTTTTTGTTTTTTGTAGAGATGGAGTCTAACTGTGTTGCCCAGGCTGGTCTTGACAAACTCCTGGCCTCAAGCTATCTTTCTGCCTCAGCTTACTAAAGTGCTGGGATGGCAGGCATGAGGGAATGTGCCTGGCTTATTTAACATTTTGAGGAATTTCCAGATTGTTTTTCAAGGTGACTGTATCATTTAAAAATCCTGCCAGCAATGTGCTAGGGTTCCAATTTCTCTACATTATTGCCAACACTGGTTAATATCTGTCTTTTGATTGTAGCCACCCTAGTGCTTATGGAGTGTTATTTCATTGTGGTTTTGATTTGTATTTCCTTCATTGACTAATGATGTTGAGCATCCTCTCATGCCCTTATTAGCCATTTGCACATCTTTTTTTTTTTTTTTTTGGTAGAGACAGAGTCTCACTTTATCTCCCTCGGTAGAGTGCCGTGACATCACACAGCTCACAGCAACCTCCAACTCCTGGGCTTAGGTGATTCTCTTGCCTGAGCCTCCCGAGTAGCTGGGACTACAGGCGCCTGCCACAACACCCGGCTGTTTTTTTGTTGCAGTTTGAACCTGCCACCCTCTGAATATGGAGCCAGCGCCCTACCCACTGTGCCATAGATATTTTGTTCACTTTAAGTTTGCATTCATCATTTTAGTTGTAAGAATTCTTTATATATTTTGAATCTAAGTCCTTTATTATGTATTCAATTTGAAATATTTTCTTCCATTTTTGAGGCTTGTCTTTTCAGTTTTTGGTGGTGTTCTTTAAATTATAGCTTTAAATTTTAATAGAGTCCAATTTATATATTTTTTCTTTTGTCATTTGTGCTTTTGGTGGTGCAATAAAAAAGGATTTGCCGGATGGCGCCTGTGGCTCATTGAGTAGGGCGCTGGCCCCCAAAACCGAAGGTGGCGGGTTCCAACCTGGCCTTGGCTGAACTGCAAAACAGAAAAATAGCTGGGCATTGTGGTGGGCGCCTGTAGTCCCAGCTACTTGGGTGGCTGAGGCAAGAGAATCACCTAAGTCCAGGAGTTGGCGGTTGCTCTGAACTTTGTGATGCTACGGGCACTCTACCAAGGGTGATAAAGTGAGACTCTGTCTCTACAAAAAAAAAAAAAAAAAAAAGAAAAAAAAAGAAAGAAAAAGGATTTGCCTTTTTAAGGGGTCAAAGACCTTATGCCAATACCACATAGTCTTAATGACTGTAGCTTTGTAGTAGGGTTTGAATTTGGCAGTATGAGGTCCCCAACTTTGTTCTTCTTTTTCAAGATTGTCTTTGCTATTCAGCATCCCTTCCATTATATAGTATGATATTTTAAACAAAATCATCAACTAAGTATTGAAACCATTTTTACTTTTTTTGAATGTCAAAATTAATATGAAGGTACAAATGTTTAGGTTACATTGTTTTAAATTCTAAGGTAAAGTTCAAATTATAGTTGAGCCCTTTACTGAATGGCCGAATACCCTCAAATTGTTGTGCACATTAGGTGAGGTCCTGCCAATTGCTCTTTTTTCCACCTCTTCTCTCTCCCCTCTCCTCCCCCTTGCTTATATTTTTCTTTCATGTGGGTGTGTAGTTGTTTATATATTGGTTTCATATTAGTATTGCGTAATTGGATATTTTTTTCCATTCTTGAGATAACTTTACTAAAAATGTGTTTCAAGGCTTGGCACCTGTAGCTCAGTGAGTGGGGCACTGGCCACATGCACTGAAGCTGGTGGGTTTGACCCCAGCCTGGGCCAACTGAACAACAATGACAACTGCAACCAAAAAATATCCAGGCCTTGTGGTGGTCGCCTACAGTTTTAGCTACTTTGGAGGCTGAGGGAAGAGAATCGCTTAAGCCCAGGAGTTCAAGGTTACTGTGAGCTGTGATGCCACAGCATTCTACTGAGGGTGATATAGTGAGACTCTGTCTCCAAAAAAAAAAAAAAAAAAAGAATTTCAATTTTATCCAGGTAAATACAAAAAATGTAAAATCTTCATCATTTCCTATGAGTGAAGAGTATTCCATGGTATACATATACCACAGTTTGTTAATCCATTCATGGGTTGATGGGTATATGGGTTGCTTCCACGAGTTGGCAATTGTGAATTGAGATGCAATAAACATTCTGTTGCAAATGTCCTTATGGTAAAATGATTTTTGTTCTTCTGGGTAGATACCTAATAATGGGATTACGGTATCAAATGGAAGGTTAACTTTTACTTCTTTAAGAATTCTCTATACTTTTTGGCCAGGGCCAGGCTTGAACCTGCCACCCCTGGTATATGGGGCTGGAACCCTACTCCTTGAGCCACAGGTAACTCCTCATGCTTCCTTTTATAAAGGTTGTACTAGTCTACAGTCCTATCAGCATTGTAAAAGTGTTCCCTTCTCTGTGTATCCGTGCTAGCATGTGCAGATTTGGGACTTTGTGATGTGGGCTAATCTCATTGGAGTTAGGTGATATCTCAGAGTGGTTTTGTTTTGCATTTCTCTGATGATTAGAGATGATGAACATTTTTTCATGTATTTGTTGACCATTCATCTGTCATCAGAAGGAAGTTTCTGTTCATCTCTCTTGCCCCCTTATACATGGGGTTGTTTGTTCTTTTCTTCTTGATTAGTTTGAGTTCTCTGTAGATTGTAGTATCAGTCTTTTCTCAGATTTATAATATGCAAAATCTTCTCTCATTCCGAAGACTGTTTCCTTTACTTGTGGTACCCAAAGCTGTGCAGTTTTTTAGCTTGATCAAGTCCCATTAATTTGTTTTTGGTGTTGCTGCAGTTGCCAGGGGGATTTTTTTCATAAAATCTTTTTCCAGGCCAATTTTGTCAAGCGTTTTCCTCATACTCTCTTCTAGAATTTTTTAGTTTTTCATGTCTTAAATTTAAATCTCTTATACAGTGAGAGTCAATTTTTGTCAGTGGTGAAAAGGATGGGTCTACTTTCAGTTTTCTATTATGTGGCTAAACAATTCTCCTAGCACCATTTATTAAATAGGGATTCTTTTTCCTAGTGTATGCTTTTGTTTGGTCTATCAAAGATCAGATGGTGATATGTGTAAACCCATTTTTATAGTGACTTCTGAATACAGTTGAAGAATGTTATGAACTAATCCTCTTCAGTTTTACATTTATAGTTAAAAAAGCAACAAATACCAACTTTCTTCTTTAACTTATATGTTTCTAGTCTTGTCTATATTTTTTTACTCTAATACCTTAAAACCTCACAAGTACATTTTTAATATGATACTACTACCTATGTCTTTTTATTGTCATGTCTTTGGATAAGTTCTTTTTTTGAAACGATACAGACAAAAGTCGTGCATCCGGCAGGTCACACTGAATGTTTCTTTGATTTTATTAACATCATTACTATGTATTTGGGAAAATTCAAAAGTTATTAAATCTTCTTATAGATAAAGAGTTTTCATTCAGATATTTTAATCATGACACACAAAAAAGTGACATTTTATAATATATATAACATTCTAAAGTTCATAATTTCAGTAAAAAAGTTTTTGTGTGAGTTAATAACTCAAAGTTTCTTTTCTTTAGGCCATCGCATTACCTCCAATAGCCAAATGGCCCTACCAGAATGGTTTTACATTTCATACCTGGCTTAGAATGGATCCTGTAAATAATATCAATGTAGATAAAGATAAACCATATTTGTATTGGTATGTATTTCTATAACTGATGACTATTAATATCTTACTTTGAAAATGAGATCAATACTTAGAGGTAAAATGAAAACTTAATTTTCATAGTTTCAGAACCAGCAAAGGTCTTGGTTATTCTGCTCATTTTGTTGGAGGCTGTTTGATTATAACATCAATAAAGTCAAAAGGAAAAGGCTTTCAACACTGTGTGAAATTTGATTTCAAGCCACAAAAGGTATGTATCTTACTGACTAATAGTTATGTTAACAAATTTTGCTAGCCTTCAGAATGTTTGTTTTAATGTTATTCACAAAAAGAAATAAATCACAACTCTGCTTATAATATACGTAGTTTAGAAAAATCAAATGTCAATCATAGGGCAATTGTTAACCTCTCTGATTTGGGTAATGAAAAGATTTACTATTTAGTCATTTGTAGAGTTACAGGAAAATATAAGGAGACAATATCAATGGCATTTATTTTGGTAGTGCAAATTTAATATGTGTTAGCTTCTTTTTTTTGAGACAAAGTCTCACTTTGTTTCGTCGCTAGAGTGCCCTGGCCTCAGCCTCGCTCACGCAATCTTAAATTCCTGGACTCAAGCAATGCTTCTGCCTCAGCTTCTACAGTAGCTGGAACTATATATATATATGCCACCATACTTGGCTACTTTTTCTATTTTTGGTAGAGACTAGGTTTAGCCTTGGTCAAACTGGTCTCGAATTTCTGAGCTGAAGTGATTCTCCAGCCTTGGCCTCCCAAATTTCTGGGATTATAGGTGTGAGCCTCCATGCCTGCCTATATGTTTGCTTTTGCACCTTAAAATTGAAAAGAATGAATAAATAGTTCGTTAACAAAATGCGTAGATAGATAAGTAGGCAAATAGATGATTGTGGAATCTAGGTGGTGGGAAAGAAGGTTTGTATTTGGTTTCCAGCTTTTTGTGGATATATTGGAAAATTTTCATAATACAGAGGTGGAAAAATAGTTTAGTGATTAGGTTCTCATCAATTGAGAGCTCCCACGAATAGATACTGTTTCAGAAGTTAAATACTAGATTTAGTAAAGGCGTTCTTGTATTATTTTTAGGCATGATCATAACTTGTTTAGTTTTCACTTATGTCAATATGGTTATATTATTGGGAGAATCGTTATCTTTATTGTTATTATCATTTTTACTGTTTTTTGCTTCTTTAGTGGTATATGGTAACTATAGTGCACATTTATAACCGATGGAAGAACAGTGAACTTCGATGTTACGTGAATGGTGAACTCGCTTCCTATGGAGAGATAACATGGTTTGTCAACACCAATGATGTAAGCAGTTTTAAAATGTTGCAATGAAAAAATTATTTTTAAAGCGTGAACTTTTTAAAGAAGAAAAAGTTTTAGAACTTGAATATACACTTTGGAAATATAATGGTGGACTTCTATAATCATAATTTGGGTAGCATGTTAGTTTAGTTATAGAATACAACTTGTTAATGTGCCACATAATATATTAGTCCTTGTTATAAAATTATTCTGAATAAAGATAGGATTTATAGATAAAAGTGACTATATCTTGACAGTGTTTGGATTATTGACCTACACATCAAAATAAATATGAGCTCTACTACAGGGTTCTAATCATTTTTTGAATGAGATTATACATGCTTATATATAGTATATTTTACATATAATTCTAGGGAGATATTTGCTAGATAGCTATTGTGTTATAATGTTTTTTAGGATTTCAAAAGAGATCCATAAGTTAGAATGAAATTGAAAATGTTCTTATTTTTCTTCTAATTATATTAATTTTATAGAAAACTTGAAAAATAAAGATCCAGAAAATGAACACAGGCTATACTGACCATCCACCATTAAATTGCTTTTATACTGTCTGTAATATGTATATACATATTGCTTTAATGCTAACCTGGAGGGTGTTGTATTTCTCAGCCTCTGTCATTTATTGACTGTGTGACCTTATTTAATACATTAGGCTTTAGTTTTTTTTTTGCACATGAAAATGGACATACCTCAAACAGTACATACCTCAAAAGATTAAGTGATTAAGTGAGGTAATGTTCATAATGTTATTAATAGAGTACCTGGTATAGAATGAGTTCTCTATAAGTGGTAGCTCTTATTTTTAATTACAAAAAAGAGCTCAGATATGTGTATTGTTTTATAACATGATTTTCCTTACATTAACATTTACTAAGTGCATCTTTGTCCACTAGCCATTGTAATAAATAAGTTTATTTTATAAAAGCTTCCATGGCCTTACAGGATAAGCACTATTATAATCTCAGAAAGGGAAGCACAGAGATGTTAAGTAACCTGCCATGTTCAGTCACTGAGGAAACAGAGATTTGACCTAGGTCAAGTGTTTACAATTGTTCTGTATTCCCTAATGCTGTTACATACACATTTCCCACCATTCTTTCTAATGGTGTTATGATATAAAATGACACTCTTGAAGAGAGATGAAGACTTTTCTTTTGTTCCTTTTGCACTATATGTGTGGGGTTTTTAAATGTGGTTTTTACAGCCTATGTTGGCTTTTCTGGATTTACATAATCTTTTTGAGAGATTTGTGTTTACTGTGACTTCACCTGCTACCTATGTGATGATATCTATGAACATTTGCCTTTTCAGCTTTACCTCCTCACCAATCTTACAGAACCCTATTGACAACTGTTTCTTTATCTGTATAAACTCCATCTGTAATTAGTGCATAGAAAAGGCTAATCCACTTGTCTCAAACTTAAGTCACGTTTTTTCTCCTTGCTCCAAAGCTTGCTTCCTTGTCTGAATTTTGGATTGTCCAACTATGAAACTTCAGAGTCATAATGTTTTCTGACTTTTTTACATACTTTTTGTCATCAAGTTCTGTTTACTGTAATCTGGACAACTCATGTTTCTGTAATACCTTTTCTAATCTCTGTACAATAGAGAAATGAATGAAGTAGAATGCTAAATGAATTATTTTAATCTATTAAAATATAGTTTAGGATAGAGAAACTATTTATACTAACTGTTTTTATTATTTCTGGAATATATAGTTTTTTTTTTTTCATAAGAAAATCTTTTATTTTCTTTCACAGACTTTTGACAAATGTTTCCTGGGATCGTCAGAAACAGCAGATGCTAATAGAGTCTTCTGTGGTCAGATGACTGCAATTTATCTTTTCAGTGAAGCTCTTAATGCAGCTCAGATCTTTGCTATTTATCAGTTGGGCCTGGGGTACAAGGTACTTTATTTACTGTTCACTGCCTCACCAATGTTATTTGAGCTTGATTTGAAGGTGGGTTATGCCTGGGAATATCTACATGGATTACCAGACTATATGTTAAAGCGATCAAGAACACTACAGGGTACTAATTTTTAAGGAAGGTGCTGTATTCTTGATTTATGTGGGTCATTGTGCAAATATTTAGCTTAAGTTTACTTTAGTTCATGCAAGATTTCTTTTGATGATGTCATATCTTTGCATAGCTAAGTTTTTGATAGATGCTATGATTAAAAAGCTAGTAATATGTGAATTTGTGGAATATGGAATGAAAGACATGGTATTGCAGTCTGACTCCAGGGTTTGAGAATTTGTATAGTGCTTTAGATGCACATATATCCCATTAATAAATCATTTTGCTAATAGTTTAATAATGAAGGAAACATGTTTATTTTCATAAGGTATTTTATACCTTTATTTTTTCAACTTGTACATTAATTTGTTTAGATGGTTACTAAATTGTTAGAATATAAGGTTGTTTGGACCAAACTACCTGACAAGCAAAAATACTTCCTATTTTGGTAAAGAGTTTCATAAAAAAATTACTGAGATGCCAAGAGTGTCATGAGCCAAAAAAAGTTGGGGACCTCTGGGCTTAGCCATTGATAGTCTCAGGTTTGGTTTCAGGAAGAAATTTAATACCTGCTGTCTTCCTTTGAAATAAAATCAACTTTTTAATGTTGATTTGTATACCATTATAGGCAATATGTAGGTCACAAAGAAAGTTTTGAGACTGTGTTATGGTCTATTATTTCACTTCCAAGAAACA
>CAUYON010058091.1:0-11470 GCA_963573935.1 Arctocebus calabarensis
TTTTATTGAATCATAATTGTGTACATTGGTGCAATCATAGGGCACAATGTGCTTCATATACATTCAGAAATATTTTGATCGTACTGTTACAGATAGCCTTCATGGCATTTTCTTGATCACTATATAAAGACATTGATACAAAAGTGGCTATTTTTAAGGCTATAACATTAAAAATTTGGAAAGTACTTATTTGTTAGTGTTTATTTCTGTAGTCTTTGAAATTTGTATTGCCCTGAATGTATTTCAACAATAATAGGAAAAATGAAAGATAACCCAGAAGTATCCTCCCAGAGCAAAATATACTGTGCTTATTATTTGTGATCCATTCCAATTCTGTTTCATATATATTTATAAGTTTAACAATATGATTATAATGGTGTAGATTCAGTTTTCTTTAAAACTGGGTTGAAGTAATTTATTATATGACTCTTATTCATTAAATTAAAATCAGGAAAGGTATTTCATCAAGAGTAACATTTGTTCCCTTTGACCATTTCAGTAAATTTTGAGAAGTGACAGTGGAGTTTAGTGTTAACCTACAGTAATGTTTTCTAGCTTTATTTTTAAACTCATCAAGCTAGTTAAAGCTCTTCCAAAGCCAACAAACCCCCAAACTACAGCTACGGCCATGACCATCATTATCTTTTCTAAGTATTGTGCCTTTAATGTGTGTAAGTCTCTCTGAGGTGCGTTATATGTGTTATTTGTTTGAGTTTCAGCCATAACTTACTAGTGATTTTTCTCCATTATGGACTTTACACATAATGAATTTCAGGAAATACACAACGACAGCTTCTTCTGCTTGTAGATAAAGACAGTAATATGATGGAGTGATCAAATACAAATGCTTCTTTAATTTATTTTACCAAGACATTTATCCATGTTTTATTTATAAGGCAATTGAAGTCATTCATTTTGTATGGAACTCTTCCTCTTCTGAATAATAAGTAATATATTATCATATATACCGCATTGGAGGAAGGAGTGATGAAAGCCATACTTGAAAATAAAAGTTTAATATTTTGGGCTCATTGGGCACAATTATGGTAGTACTATCTTTGTTTTCAACTGAATCATTGTGTGTGCAGATTTTTTAAAAAAATTGGATGGCATGTAATGCAGAGTAATATGGAAAATAAAAAAGCCTTTGTTCAAAAAGGGAAAGGATTTTTCTCCCTAGCTGAAGAGCATTATTAAATGCACAAAATCTGTCTCAGAAATATCCTTTTGTAAGATTGTTGCATACACTTGATTTTAAATGCTTTCATTTCATAGGTGACTAGAATGAAATGGGAACCTATCCGCCCAGGGATCTCTGATACGGCCATATGAAAACAATGGCCAACTGATTTGCCTTTAACGCTCATCACAGAATAGCTCTTTTGAAGACATTGGCAACACTTCATTTTGAAATCAAGTGAAGTTGACCCCCTCGTGTTTGCTGGTGCCTGATGCCAGTAAGAAATACATCTAAAGCTACATTGTAGTGATAATCATTATTTACCCGCAGTTAAATTTCCAGCTAATGGGTATAATGTACCCATTATATTGCTTGATGCTATCCACTTGTAGAATATTTTGGAAGAGAAGATCAGGCCAGAAAGAAGTAGTTCAGAATCTCATAGAAAAATGCCAGATGATTTTCTTTCAATAATGAGCTTTTTTTTTTTTTTTTTAGCACTTTGAATATATCTGACTTATAAACTATTTGAAGAATGTTTCTTACTTCAATATTCAAACATATCTGATTATTGTAAAGATAGCTATTTTGTCGTTATTTTAATCTCTGGTTAATCAAGGCTATTCTATTGTTAGGGCATTTGAATTCCTTTCTGCATGAACAAAGAGCTTCTGACCTAGCACATCTTGTAAGGGTGGCAGTTAGCCTGCTTGAATGTCCTCCACACTGTAAGTGCGGTAGCTCGTGGAGCACCTCAGAGTGTCCCTGCAGTGGTGGGCGGGATTCTGGACTGAGGAAAATGTAGCTCCTGATAATGTGTTTGCCCAATTATCACTGAGCTGCCTTGTTCTTTTCCAGAATAACTGTTGCTGATAGGTTAATATTTCTAAGGTCAAAAGGGATTGGTAGAAATTATTCCTGTTGTGACCAAATAGACCATCTCAGCATTTTTTTAAGGTTTTATTGTAGTTTTCAGATGAGAACAATAAACTGGTCTTGTTTTCCAACTTTTTTTGGTGGATTCTAGAACAAAAAAATACATGCATGTGTTTCTTGGAAAATTCTTTTTCAGGGTAGGGCTTCTGGGGACTGCTTTGGAGTAGTCCCTCTTCTCATCCTACTTCTTTCTAAAGCAGGATTCCTGGCCTTTTTTGCATCATGGACTCCTTTTGATCTCTCAGAATAATGTTGTTGAATGCATTAAAGAATGTGGAGGAGTACAAATTATATTGAATATAGTCATAATAAATAACAAGATCTTGTGGTGAGTTTAATGATACTATAGTTTCAAAGCAGTTACGAGCATTGATGTAATGTTGAGATACCTGCAATAGTGTGGGGTCATAAACTAAGGAGACTTAGAGGAATGGGGTGGCAGGGCAGTTGGTGGAAGGAGGTTGCTTGGTGGGTACCATGTGCTTTGCTCCAGTGATGGAAGCACTGAAGTCGGCGACTTCTCTGCAAAATGGTACTTGTGCCTCATGAATATATAAAAGTAAATTTAAAAATTATTTAGAAAACCACAGAAAAGGAGATACTTGTAACAGTTGTAATATGGTATGAAAATATTTGTGATTTCTGTTCAAGTGTGTTAATGCTATCATAATTGTTGCCTATAATCATCTTTGAAGGAAGTGTTAAATTTCAATAGAAGTTAGTAAAATAAATATAGATATTTTCTCCATCCAAGGTCATATACTTCTTGAATTCTATCAATTCCAGATTAAGAAGCCCTTTTCTAAAGGGATTCCTGCTTGTCTGATCAATAGTTTTCTTGAGCCAGTATTCCAGAGAATCTGTTATTTGCTTTTCATTCATTCCCTAAACATTAGCAGATGAGGCCTGTGGTGCTGGTAAGGCTTCCTTCACTATCTTTAGCTTCTTCTGCCAGAGGAGACTCATGAATGCCCATGGTCGGTGCATTATTTTCCTTTTCTTTAGATAAATGGCTGTTCCTTCACTTAAGAAACCAATACAATATTGTTACCCAAGCTATTGAGAAAAATTTTTATTTCTTTGGGATGGAATAAGCCAAAGCATAAATCATTTTGTCAGAAATCCCTAATCTTTTTCTTTCTAATTTGCTCAAATAAGTTAATCTCATTTGTAAATGTTGACTATTCCTTCTTTATCCAGTTGATGACAGGTTAGCAATTCATGATTATAGGATGACAAGTTTTAAATAACCAGTTAGTTATTCACTGGGCTAAGAAGAAAGACCAAATTGATTTGCAGAGAAATCTTTTAAAAAATATGTGATCTAAGATCTATAAATTTTTTCCCATTGATCCTACAATTCTGTTGCTTAAGAGAGAAGCTTACTAGAATGTAACTTCCTAAAGCCAACAATTATATTATCACTACCTAGTTTAGCATATAGACTCATGTAAGTATTTCACTTCTGGACACAGTAGGCAGAATCACCAGTAGAATGAAATTTAATTTTACTGCAGAAAGTTAATCTAAACTATATTTAGATGATAGAAAAGGCAGCAGAGTTACAAAGGGACATGAACCATAATGGGGCACTGGATTTTTCTCGCATCAAACTGTACCTGATTTATAAGAAATAATATATAAACTATACAATAGGTGAGCCTTCTATTAGTGTTGGCTAACTAAGGACTAGTACTTATGGACAGATAACTTTATCTGATTTATCTGAACATGGAGTCTTCTTAGAGTATGTGTATCTCTTATTACTACCCTGTGAGCTATAAGCAAAGAACTAAGCAAAAGCATTGAAATTTATTCCAACTAGCATTCTGAATTAAAATTGCATAGATTAGAAAAATCGTTTATAGGTAAAACAATAGGTTTTGGTTCATTTGTTGATGCAGAGAAAATGTGAATTATATCCAATTAAGAAAAATGACTATAGTTGAAAGTGTTCTGTTCAGTTGGACACTGTGGAAGCCCTACAAAATAGGGCTTATTCCCAAATATATTACAACACTGTTCTAAAAAGAATCAAAATTCTTTCTTGTTTTTAGCCCCCCCCCAAAAAAAGAGAGTGATGAAGGGGGAGATGTTTTTGGTTATCTTCACTTCCTTTTGATTCTTGGTTAAACAATAAACATTGTTGAATATACCAATCATTCTCAAAGTTTATTTGCCTCAGAATCACCTGGAGGGTTTGGGTATCACCCCCCGATTTCTGATTCAGTAGGTCAGGAGTGGGACCCCATCACTTTCATTTACAGTAGGCTAGGTAGCATGCGTTGACAACTGCTGAACTAGGTTGTCATTTCATTGTTTCCTAGCAGTAGTGATGGCTCACTTGGTAATCTTTCACATAATGACAAATGATGTCACCATCATCTCATAGAACCCCTCATCTGTGGTTCAAAGGAAGGGTGCCGGCCCCACATGCTAGAGTTGGTGGGGTCAAACCCAGTCCGGCCAAAAACTGCAAATAAAAAATAAAATAAAAATACATTAAAAAAAAAAAAGAAACAAGAAGAGTAGTTCAATAGTTGAAAGAAGCTGTCTGATAAACATAAAATGAGCTCTGAGCCTTGACCTCAGGAACATTCAAAGTCCTTTAGATTGGAGAGAGACCTGTAATGAAATGTTTCTATATAGTCTTAGCAAATAGGTTAATGAGATGGTAATGTTTTTAATTGGCTTTAAAAATTCTGATTTTTACAAATAACCTTAAATGTTTTATCAGTTTTTATGATTTTGCATTTGGCATTAGTGAAGCCTTTACTGGGTATTGTATAAACCTACAAATGTACATTTTTTTTTTCTGGTGGCTGATCATTATATCCTATTCAGATTATTGTCTCTGTCTGTTGGTTTCTGCAAATCTAAAGAGGGAATAGATTCCCTGTTCTCTTCTGTGGTGTTTTGTATATTGATTTATTCAAACGCTGGGTGACCATTTAATTTTTTAAGTCAGTCATGGGTACTTCAAAGTTCTAGAACTGAAAAGGTATATGGATACTTCCTGTACTATCTGCTCCATTTTCTGTAAACCTGAAACTGTTCTAAGAGACAAAGTTCATTAATTAGAAAAAAAAAAAGAGAGAGAGAGAGAAAGAAAGTACTCAGAGTTAACACTTTTTGTCTGAACAAAAGAAGAGATGAGAAAATGTACGTAGTTTGGAGAAGAAAGATCCTGGATTTGCAATTTGTTTTTCCTTCTTAAATCTCTCTTCATTTATACATCCAAACATCAACAGATGTATGATTTAGCATTTGCCCTGCACCTCCAGCTCTGGGGACTGGGGAGTTTTTGTATATGGATACGCTGCTGCAGTGAACTCTGTCATTGTTCTGAACAGCTGGGAATGGCATAGAGCTCATTAAGACAGGAGATGTTATCCCAGCCTCCCCCGGCATCCTGAAGAGTAGTGAATATGTTTTGCTTCCTCAGATCTAAAGTATCCATTTCGTTACCACCTAGTGTTCTCTCGCTTTTATTGAAAATTCTATTGGCCCCATTGCCTCTTTGAATGATGCGCACAGTTTATACCAGCTGTTCCTTTTTTATCCTCTTCTTTTTCTTTGGCTTTTTATTATGTTTATGGTGTGTGCTGTTTCCTTGATTTAAAAAAATGAAACCCCAGTGTAATTAGTGCATATCACTTCTTTATGTAATTAGAAGAATATTAAGAACAGATTTTCACAATAAATCCCTATGTTTCCATTGGATATAAACAGCAACTTGTCTGGAGAGAGGGTTGCAGTGTAAGTTTCTCATAAGTTTTCAGGGGCAGAAGCTAATATTTGAGCTCTTAAAAATTTTAAGTCAGGATCTGTACTTGTTTTACTTCATTTGACTGTAGCAATAAATCTATGAGTATTATCATCCCATTTTGTCGGTGGGACACTAAGCTTCAAAAAAGATCTAAAAGCCAAATTAGTAAGTTGTGGAGCAGGGATTTATATCTGTTTCTTTCTGGCTCTGTCCTCTCTCTATACTGTTTATGTACCCTTTATGAGAGTTACAGATAAACTCAGATGGCTATGTTCATTTTTTCATATAGCATCATTGTCTTACGTGGTATGGTTATTCAGAACAAAAAGAAAGATAACAAGAGGAATCTTGTTAAAAATATCACTTTTATCTGTGGAATCATATGTATATATCTAGCTCATCATTTTTCCATTCAGAGAATTAGGCTTTGCAAGTGAAATAGTCAGGGATGTTTAGGAATAGAAACTTGAAGCTTTCTTTGTAGATGGAGAGGAGAAAATAGCAATTTCTCTACTAACATATTGGGAGTTTACAGTGCACCAGCCACATAATGCATTCTTTCATTCACTTCTCTAGGAGTTGTAAGAATAGATGTGGAAAATGAGGTCCGGAGCAGTGGAATAATATGCCCAAGGTGACATAGCCTGCAAAGATACAGCTGGGGCTAGAGCTGCCATCTGATTCCAGAGCTCTCGCTCTCAATCACTGTGCTACACTGCTAAGGAATGGCAGTTAAGAGGTGGGAGTGGTGTGACACAGTAACCTAGAGAAAGAGACATAAGTTATAGAATACCTGGACATTTTCTTTTTCCATTGATAAAATAGAAATATTAAGAAAATGGATACACAGTCACATGTCACATAGCAACAGGAATCTATTCCAAGAAATGCATCATTAATGGATTTTCTTGTCGTGTGAGCTTTGTAGAGTGGACTTACGTAAGCGTAGATGATGCAGCCTGCTTTACACCTAGGTTGTGTAGTATACTGGGTTGCTCCCAGCGTACAGACAGTACAGCGTGTTACTCTACTGAATACTGTAGGCATTTGTAACAGTAGTATTGTGTATCTGAACATCTCTAAGTATAGAAAAGGTACAGGTAAAATATAAGCTTATGAAACCACTGTTATATGTGTGGTATATCATTGTCAGAAACATATGCTAGGCTGTGCATGTCTGTACATTTATCCATCCTCCAATGCTAATCTCCTGGAGGAAAATTAAAGTACGTGCAAATTTACTTTGCATACATCTCTTTATTAACCCGAGAAAGTTAGTTTTATGATTTCCAAGTCACTCTTCTTGGGCATAAATGGAAATAGGGGTTTTAGATTAAAAAAAGAAAAGTTTAAGCAATGGCAGAGAAAAGCTAGAGGTTTGGCACATAGTCAGCTTTGCCCAAGGTAGGGGGAGATGAAGAATTCCAGTTCACTTTGCATGCTAAGGTATCTGTGAGGAAGGAGGGAGCAATGTCATGTGCTTTGGCATATTAACTGCATAACCTTGAATGCAGTGGAGAGGTTCACCCTAACCTTTTTTTTAGTTAAAGCATCTCTAATGTATTTGGCATTTATATCTTGGCCAGACTTGTTGAGACAGGACTTAGTAGAGACTAAAATCAATGAACGTTTGGATAGAGGAATAAGTACCTCTTCGTATATATATATGTACAAATACTTCTTAATATAAATATATGTACATATACTTCTTAATGTATATATTTTCTGTAGTAAATGAAAACCTTAGGGAAAAGATAAAATAAAATTTCCAGTAAGGAAAAGATTTAAACAAAAATAATAGCATGGCACCCATTATGACATTTTTTTCTGAAAATTTAGTTATTATCTTTATAGGACAAGGTATCTTTATTTTGTTGATTGTAAATATACTTATAACATCTTTCCTGACTCAATTCCTGAAACATGGATTTTTATCTTTGGTATTTTATGGAACCAAATCATCCATGTTGGCTAGTATCCATGCTTCTTTAATTAGTTTTTGTATAATAAATCACTTCATGCTTAGCATTTTAGATTTTTTATGTAGCCTACTTGGCTTCTAACACAGATTCATTAAGTTTATTTTCACTTTTCCAATTTCAATAAGAAGGTAAAAATTGGGGGAGAGGTAAAGAAACAATATCATAAAACCAAGGAAGACTTGTCTTTAGTCAGTGCCTGTACCACTTCTTTGAGACCCAAGGAAGGCTGGTGAGCAAATTTACCAATAAGAAAAAAGATATAAAAACCTTCTGAAAAAAAATGGTCTTTAGTGACTTAAGTTCCTCTCGGAGTTGTGGTTGAAAATTTCATCTGCTACTTCTGTGTAGTGAACATAACTTTTTTTGGTAGTTTTTGGCTGAACCTGACTTTTAATATAAATATGATAGCTTTACTTTATTAAAAAAAATTCTTCCTAATGAATTGTTTTTAGAAATCAATTTTGGGGAATAGAGTCCTGGTAAGCCTATAGATTGAATACCTCTTACCCAAAATGCTTTAGATCAAAAATGTATTAGATTTTTTTTTTCCTTTTAGATTTTGGTTTATTTGCATATATATACAATGAAATATGGGGGAGGACCAAAGTTTAAGCACATAATATGTTTCTTTTAGATATACCTTTTATATATGTGTAGCTTAAAGGGAATTTTATACAATATGTTTAATGATAATGTGCATAACACAAATTTTAAGTACTAATGTATAACATTTTCCACTTGTGGCATCATGTCAGTGCTCAAAATTATTATATTTTTAAAAACGAGCAAATCAAACCCCAAATCAGTAGGAGAAAAAGAAAAAATAAAGATCAGAACAGAAATAAATGAAATTGAAACAAAAAAAAATATGAGATCAACACAACAAAAAGTTAGTATTCTGAAAAGATAAACAGAATTAACACACTTTTAACCAGACTAAGAAAAACATAGAGAAGACCCAAATACAGTAGAACTTCTATAAGTTGACTACCCAATGGGCTGTAACTAACTGGTCAGCAAAAGGAACTAGGCTTACTGTACTGATACCATACATGTGGTGTATGTCCGCTCAATGAAAATTACCTTACTGGTCAACTTAAGGAGGTGGTCAATGTATGGAGGTAGTCAGCTATGGAGGTTCTACTGTAAATAAAATAAGAGATGAAAAAGGAAACAATGCAGTTATTACTGCAGAAATCCAACGGGTCATTAGAGACTCCTATGAGCAACTGCATGCTAATAAATTTGGAAAACGTAGAAGAAAATGCTAAATTTCTAGATAGATACAGCTTCCCCAGATTGAACCAGGAGGAAATCTAAAACCTGAATAAACTATTAACAAGTAATAACATAGAAGCAGTAATAAAAAAGTCTCCCATCAAAGAAAAGCCCAGGACCCGATAATTTCATTGGTAAATTCTACCAAGCAGTAAAAGAATTTTGGGGGAATAAAAGAATTCCAGAAGTTTGAGGAGGAGGGAATACTCCCAAATCATTGTACAAGGCCTTGTATCACCCTAATACCAAAAACAGACAATGATATAACAAAAAAGAATGTCCAATAACTTTGATGAATAGAGATGCAAAAATGCTAAACAAGATACTAGCAGACTAATTCAGGAACAAATTTAAAAGATTATTGATCATGATGAAGTGAGATTCATCTTGGGGATGCAAGGATGGTTTGGCATTATGATACATCAACAAAATGAAGGACAAAACCCATAGGTGTCCAGATTGAATAGGAAGAAATCAAATTATCATTGTTTGCAGATGATATGATCTTGTATCTAAAGAAACCTAAAGACTCCTCGGGCGTCGGGGACTTTTACAAATGATAAAAAAATTCAGTGAAATTGCAGGGAATTAAATCAATATATAAAAATGTTAATAGTAAACAATCTGAGAAAAGAAAGCACAAAAAGTAATTCCATTTACAGTAGCTACAAATAAATACCCAGGAATAAACTTAACCAGAAAAGTGAAAAACCTTTATAGTAAAAACTATACCACTTTGATGAAAGAAATTGAGGAGACAAAAAAATGAAAAGATATTTCATATTCATGGATTAGAAGAATCAGTGTTATTAAAATGTCTGTATAACCAAAGCAATCTATACATTCAGTGGAATCTCCATCAAAGTACCAATGACATTCTTTAAAGAAATAGAAAAAATAATCCTAAAATGTATATGAACCCACAAAAGACCCAGAAGAGCCAAAACTGTCTTGAGCAAAAAGAAAACTGGAGGAATCACATTACCTGACTTCAAATGTTATTACAAAGCTTTAGGAACCAAACAGCATGGTACTGGCATAAAAACAGATGCATAGACCAATAGAAAATTCATAAATAAATGCATAAATCCATAGTGAACTTATCTAAAAGATGCCAAGAACATAGGGTGGTAAAACAACAGAATCTTCAGTAAAATGGTGGTGGGAAAACTAGATATCCCTATGCAAAAGAATGAAACTTAGACTCTTATCTCTCTCCATATACAAAAATCAAATAAAAATACAATGCAGACTTTAAGAGCTGAAACTATTAAATGAGTAAAGGAAAGCATTGGTAAAACACGTCAGGACATTGGTCTTGGCAAGAACTTCTTGAGTAAAGCACAGGCAATTAAAATAAAATTAGATAGATGGGGTCACACCAAGATAAAAAGCTTCTGCACAGCAAAGGAAACAAAAGAAAAAGACAACCACAGAATGGGAGAAAATATGTGCAAACTGCCCATCTGACAAGGGATTAATAACTATAATATAGAAGGAGCTCCAACAACCCTATAGGAAAACATTAAATAATCCAATTAAAATTGGGCATAGGATCTGAATAGACATTTCTCAAAAGAAGACGTACAAATGGCCAACAGGATTATGAAAAAATACTCACTGTCAAATTCATCAGAGAAATACAGATCAACAATGCAATGAGATATTGTTTCATCCCAATAAAAATGGCTTTTATCAAAAAAGACAGGCAATTATCAATGCTGATGAGAACATGGAGAAAGGGGAACCCTTGTATGCTGTTAATGGGATTGTAAATTAGTGCCAGCACTATGGAGAACAGAAAGGTCCACAAAAAACTGAAAATAGGACTACCAAATGACCCAGTAATACTACTGGGGTAGATATTCAATGGAGGGAAGGTCAATCTATTGAAAGATATCTGCACTCCCATGTTTATTACAGCACTATCCAGAATAGCCAAGCTTTGGAATTCACCGATGTGTCTATCAGTGGGTGAATGGATAAAGAAATTGTGGGACATGTACACAATGGAATATTACACAGCCATTAGGAAGAATGAAATCCTTTCATTTGCAACAACGTTGATGGCACTGGAGAACATTGTGTTAAGTTAAATAAACGAGGCACAGAAAGACAAATCTCACAGGTTCTCACTTGTGTGTAGGAGCTAAATGTTCAAAACAGTTGATCTCATGGAGACAGAGAGTAGAATGATGGTTGCTAGAGGCTGAGAAAGGTAGCAGGGAGCTGGGGATAAAGTGAGGATGATTAATGGTTGCAAAGATGTAGTTGGGTAGAATGAACAAGAATAGATTGCACGACAAAGGGACTATAAATCAACAA
>CAUYON010058092.1:0-49837 GCA_963573935.1 Arctocebus calabarensis
CTTCTACATTGCTGGTGGGAATGTAAACTAATACATCCATTTTGGAAAGACGTTTGGAGAATACTCAAAGATCTAAAAATAGACTTGCCATTTGACCCTATAATTCCTTTACTGGGTATATACCCAGATGACCAAAAATTAAAGAACAACAAAGATACCTGTACCAGATTGTTTATTGCAGCCCAATTCATAATTGCTAAGTCATGGAAGAAGCCCAAGAGCCCATCGATCCGTGAATGGATTAATAAACTGTGGTACATGTATACCATGGAATATTATGCAGCCTTAAAGAAAGATGGTGACTTTTCCTCTTTCATTTTTACATGGATAGAGCTAGAACATGTTCTCCTTAGCAAAGTATCTCTAGAATGGAAGAAAAAGTATCCAATGTATACACCTGTAATATGAGACAAATTCTTTATCGTTCAAGTGAAGGCTACAACCCATTTATTGCACAGGAAGACGGGGAAAGGGGAGAGGGAGGGCAGAGGAGGGAGAGGGTGGGGGGAGATGGTACAAAGGGTGAGATCACATGTGTGGTACATATTCGAAGGGTCAGGAGAAAACTTCTAAATACGTTTCAAAAATGTTTTCATATAGTAAACGAGAAAATATCATGAATGGTATGTCAATCAGGTTTATAAAAATATCTAAGATTGCATGTGAAGCCCCCACACTGTACACCATGATTGAACTAATGTACACAGCTATGATTCAATAAAAAAAAAAAAATCCTAGATATTCCCAGAGAACAGTGGTCGATGATACGTCAAAAAAGAAATAATTTGGCTCCCTCTTGTATTCCTTGTAGCAGTAACCTTGGTGAAGCAGGCACTGTTAGCTAAAATATCAAAAGGAAATAGACTCTGGCTAAATGAAACTTACCTCCATACTAGCAGAATTGATCTATTCTTACTTCATTTCTGATTTCACACTACTTTCTATACTAGATATATAGCAAGTAAACAAAATAGACCAAAATTCATGCCTTTACAGACCTTACATCTTAGAAGGATGGACACACACAGTAAGTAACTTAAAGTAACAATTTAAAAATCTAGTATGTTAAAAGGAAGTTAAATTCCTAGGAGGAAAAGCAATGTATGCAAGGGAGATTGAGGGTCAAGAGGTGGTGACTGTATGTGTGTTGTGGGAGTACAATTTCAGACAGTATGGAGAAAGGAAATGTTCTTTACATGTGCTTCTGGGCAAGGCATAGACATTCAAACCAATATTCTGTTGAACAACTGAGTGAATGAATGAATATGAATAGAAGATGGAGAGAAAAATATTAAGAACATAAAACCAGAGAACCATAATTCTTCTCTAAGGTTGCCAAAGAAAAGATTCTTGGCAAAGCATATTATCTCAGATTGAGTCATTCAACAAATTAATATTGTGCCACAAACAGAGAGAATAATTTCCAGGTACTGGAAAGACAACAATGAGGAAGACAGACATGGTCCCTGCCCTCATACAGCTCACAGTCTTACAGCAGAGAGAAAAAGAAAGAAGTAATATAGTGTGATGAATACTAAAATAGAAATATGTACACAATGTTACAGGAAAACATGGTATGTATATTTGCATATGGAAAAACACTAAATCCAGACTTTCCAGAGGAAGAAATATCTAAGTTGGGACATAAAGAATGAGGGATTTTCTTCCCCTCTACTTAAATACATGGGCAAAGGGAACAGGTATCCAAAAGGCAAGGAGCAACATGTGTAAAGACATGGAGGCAAGACAGAGCACAGTACCACAGAGGAATTAAAAAAAGCTCATTGTGGTGGTGCATAGAAGGCAACAGTGGTGACAGGTAAAGAAAGGGTTTTCCTAAGAACATCTGGGTAGCCATGGAAAAACTTTACCCAAGAGAAAACAATATGATGACCAGATCTACATTTTAGAAACAAGTCCAGCTACAGTGTGAAAATGGACCAGGAAAGAACAAAAGCAAAGAGACTTTTTAGCAGCCTGCTAAAATAATCCAGTTGGGAGATAAAGATAGCAAGAAAAATAAATGCCAAGAGCATGTGCATGCTATAATGACCACAGGAAATTTATAAGGGTAAATTTCATCCTGAACTGGACAATATAATCAGGTCCTAAAAGCCTAGGTCTTTTTTTTTTCCTGATTGGAGTAAAAACAAATAATATATGCCAAAGAATTATCAGTGTCACTTACCCAGAAGGTAAGGAAATTGCATAAAAATCAAAGCCCCTAATAAAATAAGCCCATAAGGCGCCAAAGTTGTACTTTATAACCACCTAACGTCATTATGCTCTTCTCTAAGAGAGCACCTTAAATTACATATTATGTCAATATCTGATAACAATTTTCATCCCTTCCCTTCTCAAAACAATTTTCTACCAATTTTAACAGCTTCCGAGACTTTGAGATTCAGGCCTGACTGTAAGAGGCAAGTACTGCTTTTCAGCTGAATAAACAAAGACAGACAATGAGGGTAATGTGGCAAATGGGTCTGCCCACTCAGATATTTTCCAAAGTAGGAGTTCATGCTGGGCTCCCTCAGTTGGAAAGCCCAGGGAAATAAACATTCCAAATATATAAATGAACTAATAGAAAAGTCATATTTCATCAGCACTATTATTTCTGCTAATCGTTGAGGGGATAGTATACAAAACTTGGGGAAAATTATGAGATCTAAAGGCTTAAAAATTTAAAAAATGGGAATAAAGAAGGTAGGTACACTGGACCTGAGATATTAAAACAATTTTACTCACCCATAGAGACCAGGAAAACAACGAGCTTTCATTGCCCTCTAGATTCAGCCTGTATGTGTACATTAAAAGATGTGTGGCTATAGTCAAAGCTGAAAATACTTAAAATGAAAACTGTTTGTATGTTAGGGTATACTCTAAAAGATTTTGTATCTTATATCAAATGCAGAATATTTGGCTTAGGTGATGCAATGTTTGCGGCAGTTTGTCTATCTTTTTTGTTTTTCCTGTTCAAAATGAGCAGTACATTCCTAACCAGGTCTACTCAGACACCCAGGGTGCTAGTGAATGGTAGAGCAGACTCTTCAGTGACCAAGCAACCAATACCCTGGAATCTGAAAAGTACTTTTTGTAATGAAAAGTTTCACTATCAATAGACCATTTGCCTGAGCTGATTTCACAGTTGCAATTGACCCTTTGCTGTAGACCAAAATTTCCTCTGTACTAGCCTTAAAATCACTCCACCAGCTAAAAATTAGGATAAGACAGAGGAAGGAAGTACTTTAATTACTAATTTAACAAAAAATAGAAGAAATTAGGTGATCAAAGATAAAAATGCCCCTCTTATAAAAATAATGTGGGCTGGCTCGGCGTCTGTGGCTCAACGGACTAGGGCGCTAGCCATGTACACCTGGGCTGGCGGTTTCGAGTCCAGCCCGGGCCCGCCAATCAACAATGACGGCTGCAACCAAAAAATGGCCAGGCATTGTGGCGAGCGCCTGTGGTCCCGGCTACTTGGGAGGCAGAGGCAGGAGACTCGCTTGAGCCCAGAAATTGGAGGTTGCTGTGAGCTGTGATGCCACTGCACTCTATCCAGGGTGACAGCTTGAGGCTCTATCTCAAAAAAAAAAAAAATAATAATAATAATAATAATAATGTGGGCTATACATATTTAAAAAGAAATATACATAGTAAGTTTCTTAGCTCAATAAACATTTATGGAATGAGCATGGTTCAAATGGCAAATTTTTACACAAGTTATTTGTAGTTTATATGACCACCCACAAATTATTTAAGTCACAATGTCTTCACATGTAAAAACCACATAATAATCTGTATCCTATACTACCCAAACAATGAAAAGAGTCCTTATATTGCCAGTTTTCATCCTTAATTGGTCTATACTAAGCATTAGTACTTAGCAATGCCATAGGTCAGGCACAGTGGCTCACACCTATAATCCTAGCACTCTGGGAAACCAAGGAAGGAGAATCACATGAGCTCAGGAGTTCAAGATCAGCCTGAGCAAGAGCAAGAGTGAAACTCTGTCTCTAATAAAAATAGAATAATTAAGGGGTCATGGTGTATGGTATACCTCTTGGAGGTGGGACACAATTATAAGAGGGACTTTAACAAATGCAATTAGTGTAACCTAATTTTTGTACCCTCAATGAATCCCAAACAATAAAAAAAGAAAAAGAAAAGAAAAATTATCTGAGCATCATGACAGATGCCTATAATCCCAGCTACTTAAAAGGGTAAGGAAGGATTGCTTGAACCCAGGAGTTAGAGATAGCTGTGAAATAGGCTGATGACATGGCACTCTAGCCTGGGCAACAGAATGTGACTGTCTCAAAAAAAAAAAAAAAATACCAGAAACAATAACAATAAAACAGCTACAATTTTTATTAATTCTCCCCCCTCAAAAACAAATGATCAACTGATTAATCAAGTCTCTAGATTTAGTTTTAGCCAAACCGGATAGGGGTGAGGATAAGGCAAGATTGGCCATGGAGCAAAGGTTGTCCAGGTTGATCATAGATATAAGTCATACTCTGTTAAATTTTTTTTTTCTGAGACAGAGCCAGCAACTCCCAATTCCTAGGCTCAAGCGAGTCTCCCACCTGCGCCTCCCAAGTAGCTGGGACTACAGACGTCCGCCACAACACCCAGCCATTTTTTTGGTTGCAGCTGTCATTGTTGTTTGGTGGGCCCAAGCTGGATTTGAACCCGCCAGCTCAGGTGTACGTAGCTGGCGCCTGAGTAGCTTGAGCCATAGGCGTCGAGCCAAATTTTTTATATGTTTAATATTTCTCTAGCTTCAGCTTTAAAAAAATTAAAAAGATTTTCTCCCAATCATAAATAGTTTTTCTTTAATAAAGTGTGTTTTTGAGTCTGTATTTGATAACATTAAGAAAGTGTTAAAAATTTCTGTTTAGGTACAATAAAATAAATAAGAACAGGAAAACCTTGTCTTTCAAAAATATATTCTGAATAGTCATAGATGAAATGAAAATTGTCTGGCATTTAAAAAAAATAATACAGGAGCAAGGTAAATACAAATGAGGTATAGATGAGGCAGGACTGACCATGGATGGGGTGACTGTTTCCAAGTGGGTGATAGGTACGAGAAAGATTATACTTTGTTAATTTTGATATATGTTCAAAATTTTCCATAATAAAAATGTTTTAAGGTGTTTTTATACTATTTTCACCAGCATATTTTCTTAGATTTTTGTTTGTAGCATATTTATGATAGGTCACCGATGCCCTGAACAAGAAGTCAGATTTCAAATACGCATGCTAGGAATAAGTTCTTCACCAAGATAAATTTGAATAAAGTTAGTTTAAATGCATTTGCACAATGTCCTGAATGCTGAGTTATTTCCTGAATGATGAGTTGCTATTTCATTACCTATTTTATTTATTTATTTATCTGAGACAGAGCCATGGTGTCATAGCTCACAGCAATCTCAAACTCCTGGGGTCAAGTGAGCCTCTAGCCTCAGCCTCCCAAGTCACAATGCCTGACTATTTTAAGAGATAGGGTCTCGCTCTTACTCAGGCAATCCACCAGCAGCAGCCTTCCAGAGTGCTAGGATTACAGGTGTGAGCCACCATGCCCTACCTCTCCACTGATGATTTTTTTTTTTTTTTTTGTAGAGACAGACTCTCACTTTATCCCCCTCGGTAGAGTGTCGTGGTGTCACATAGCTCACAGCAACCTCTAACTCCTGGGCTTAGGCAATTCTCTTGCCTCAGCCTCCCAAGTAGCTTGGACTACAGGCTCCCGCCACAACACCCGGCTATTTTTTTGTTTTGCAGTTCGGCTGAGGCCAGATTTGAACCCACTACCTTGGGGCCAGCGCCCTACTCAATGAGCCACAGGCGCCGCCCTCCACTGATGATTTTAACAACTAACATCTATTTAATTATTTCCCTGTGCTTTCACTGTTTTAAGTGCTTTACCAACATTATCTCCTAACAGTGGTTACAGTGCTATGAAGTGGGCTGACAGATAGATAAGTGAAAGAGCTGGGATGTGACACCAATGTGACTTCAGACCTGAACTTTTAGCCATCAATGACTGGATCCTGAAAGGCTCAACAATAATGGTTTATGTAGCATTGGAAACAATTAAGAAGAGAAAAAACTACTTCAGCCTCAAAAATATAAATATATCTTCAAACTGACTCAAAACATTAAACATTAAAAACAAAAAAAGAAAAATGTATATATTGACTTGTCAGGAGAAGTAGTGTAATACAGTGTGTTAAAAATAGAAAAAAAATTAGCGTTAGGTACTTCAAATATCAAATTTTGGCTACTTATTCATTATTACATGACCTTGAGTAAGTTAAATATCTCTCATCCTCAATTTCCTCATCCATACATAGGTTTAAGGTAAAGATGGAAATTGAAAATGTATATAAAGGAATCTAATACATAAATATTGTAGAGAATTTGCATTATTTGTGTATAAGTCTGTCTCTCCATCAGACTATGAATGCCTAAGTCATTCATCATTCTTTCTTAGATTCCTAGCACAGTGTCTGGCACTCAGGAACCACTTGCATTTGTTCAAACTAACACCAGATCCATTAAGAAATGTAGCATCAATTACTAGTTTTACATGTCAAGGCTGTAATTTTAGTTATCTATGTCTAATTGTTACATCAACAAGTAAAATGGATTTCAAATGTTTGCTTAATAAGAGAAGACAGAAAACGAATTCATGTTCCCTCTATTATTATGGTATTTTAGTGTAGAAACCTTTTAATCCAAAATTAATGCTGGAAAAGATTTAGAGACAATCTGAGGCCTCTAATTATCTTTCCTTGGGATGACTTGCACTTTTAGAAGAAGTATATTGCAGTTACCAGACTGATCCTTCCAAATACAAACTTTACTGTGCCACTTCCTGGCTTATTAATTCTTCATAGATTTAAGAATAAATTTCTGAGCATGACATGGAAAGCACTTCATGATTTTACAACTGTTGGCCATTCCAGCCTCAAGTCTCGCCATTCTCTGTTCCACCTTCACGTATCTTTTCCTCCCCTACTCTAACCACTCAGGATTTCAGTTCTCTAAACAGGTCATGTACGTGTTCTCTTGTCTGTACCTTTTCATATGCTATTGTTCCCTTTTCCTATAGTGCCCCCCTTCTCCACTTGGATAATCCCTGTTTGTTCTTATGACTCAGCTCAGAGAAAACACTCTCCAGAAAGCCTTCCCTGACATAATCCTTAATCCCCTGAAGTCTGCCTGAGAAGTCCCATGTGTCACTATGATGGAACTTATCATTCTCATGTTCTCATGGACAGAAACCATGTCTTATTTGTCTATCCAGCATCAATCTAGCTCAGCTAGGTATACAGTGGGTAATTCAACAAAGAGCTGATAAATGTAAAAGAACCTTATTTTGTTAACATAGAAATCCCAGTGTAAACTTAATAACAAAAATATAACTTTTTCCCTATTACTTAAATAAAAGTAAGTGCAAAGTCAAGCAGGACCATCTTGATGAAGTACAGTTAAAGACTAATTTGAACAAAGCAAGAAAAACTAAACCAGGAGTAAAGAGGATCTGAAATCTTATCTGGTTAACAAAATCTTAAAAAAAGAGAAAAAAGAAGAAGGCAAAAAAAAAGAGGAAGCTACCATTAAAGATTGGTTACACAAAAAGGAAATAGAAAGCAATAGCATCATGCTACTTATGGCTTTAGTCTCTGGCAATTACTTGATCACTGATTTTAAGTGTGTATTTCTAAATGAATGCTCCATTGCACAAGATTATCAACTAAAAGAAATATAGCAAAGAGATGCTTACTTTCTGATAAACTGTTAAAAAGCCTATTGTTAACAGGAAAGACCATCTGCTAAGAAAAATAATTCTCTAAAACAGTGAGTTTTAGTAAACTTTGGTTTTTGCAACAAATGTCTGGAATCCATTTGGAGTTTTTCACAAGTTTCATGCACACGTTAAAAATAACACACACAAACGTACATTAACTAGGTTGTGAAGCTTTTGTAGTAATTCAATACCATTATTTGCTATTACGCCTATTTTTTACCAACTTGTGTTTTACCTTTTACACCGGCTAAAATGACTCTTAGTTTTTGGATGCATGCTATTGGCCCTTAAACACCATCCTGGCTAATGTATAAACTTAGTCATCTGACTGAACAGATATCCAAGTCTTCTCCTCTGGAAACAAATCCACTGTACAGATTAGGCTAACAAAAAAATAAAAGCAAAATTAAAATGGATAAAGTAAAATGTGAGGATGTGCTTTGTTCACATAAAATACATACTCTGTACTCCAAAGAATCAAAAGAAAGGTGAAGATAGTAGTAATTATGGACAGAAAAACAATGACTACAAATCAGAAAAGAGAAGCGAAGGTGGCAGAGAGGAAGAGGCATCAAAACGAACAGTGGTTAGAAGGATATAATATAATCTACCTTTAGCATATGACTTTGTCCTGACAGGAAGAGCTTCAAAAATAAGACAGATGTGGGTCTGAGTCCCAGCTAACTGGCACTTCTCAGCTATGTGACTATTAGGCAAACTACCTAACTTCATTTTAGACTCAGGTTCCTCATTTGTAAAACAGGGTAACACTGCTTATCATCAGAATTGGAAGGATTAGAGGTAGTGAAGAATTAAAAGGTTTGGAAGTAGTGAAGTAGAAAGTTTGAAGAAGGACTAAGTATTCAAAATGTAATAACAGGCTCAGTGCCCGTAGCTCGATGAGTAGGGCACCAACCACATACACGAAGGCTGGTGGGTTCGACTCCGGCTTGGGCCTGTTAAAAACAACAATGACAACTGCAATCAAAAAATAGCTGGGCGGTAAAGTGGGCGCCTATAGTCCCAGCTACTTGGGAGACTGAGGCAAGAGAATTGCTTAAGCTCCAGAGTTTGAGGTTGCTGTGAGTCGTGATGCCACAGCACTCTACTGAGGGTGACAGCTTGAGATTCTGTCTCAAAAAAACAAAAAATGCAATAACAAGAACAGATAACATTTAGAAGGCCAATTTATGCCAGAAATTCCTTTACATATGTTATTGTTAGTTATAATAACCCTGTGGGCTAGACATTATTATTATGCTTATTTAATGGAAGAGTAAACTAAGGCATAGTCAAGATTACACATTAAGCAATAGAGAAAAGAATTCAAATCTATGTAGTCTGCTGCAGAGATGATAGGCATCATTAATAATAATTATTAAGTAAGCTTGAACAAAACTCCCTTTCAGTTTGACCCACTTACTTTTGTTTTCATCAAAATACTAACCTCTGAAAGCCACAGAACTCTTGGTGTCTGTCCATCTCTGCTATTCCATTGCTTTTATACAAATCATCTCACAATTACGGCCCTCCATTTCTTCAAAGTCAGAAGCTACTACCGTAGGTTATTATACTTCTTAAAACAGGAACAAGACCCTATGCCCAACAGTATTTTCTTCCCAGAACAGATGCAATTTCAGAATATAGCTGGTTATACACAAACAGAGACAATAAAAAGACTTTGTGTTGAGCAAGTGTGGTACTTCAGGCCATTTTTGTGGCTAGTGACTATAGAGGTAGGTCTAAGAAAAAATTCCAAATTGCCCATTTCTGGTTATGCTTCTGGATAGGAGGAAGAGGTAGCCAAACATGAATAAGGCAGTTTCCAACCTCTTATTGTTTGTGGAAAGTATGATATAGTGCTTTTGATTTCTCATTTGTATTCAAAAGTCTTTCTGACAGTATCATTCTCATACATAAATAATTTACTACTATTTAGTTGTATTTATTTCACTTCAATATTTATTGAAGCCCTACAATGTTACAGAAATTAATCTAGTGCTGGACACACAGTACTTTAAAAGAGAGAGAGACACACACATACAAAGACATAAAACCCTGCCTTTACAGAACTTAACATTCTAGTAGAGGTGAGTGGGGAGGATTTATGCATCACTGCAGTTCAACTATTTATTGAATATTTACTATATGCCGAACACTAACCCAGGTAGATGTTTGGGAGTGCAAACATCAGTAAGACATAGCCCTATAAAGCTACTTGAGAATAAGGTACATAGGGTCAATTACATAGACAAATAATAATTAAAAGTCCTTAAAAAGCTAGTAATAAAAAAATACTTAGAGTATAAAGTACAATAGGAGGTTGCACGGATGATGTTTTCCAAGGACAAATAAAGCAGTGTGACAAATATGTTACTCTTTCTGGTAGCTTAGTATAAGCACAGTATAATTTCCCACTATCTCAGAATCCCTTTCTATTTGGGGTGATTTTCTATATATCAAGGTTTGATAGCCCACCACAGAGGTTCAGAATGTCAGATTCTTGTTTTCCTGGCCTCCCCTGCAACCAGGGCATGGGCTAGTGATTGAACCTCCAGCAAACAGACACACCTTCACCTGGCTTAGAATTAGAAACTAATAATTCAAAGGAATGGGCAAGCGGCCTTCTATCTGGTGTCAGCAGGGGAGACATATGCACTAGGACAAGCGGCAGTAGTAGTTGCTGCTTCCAGTACCTAGGATGCAAACTACAGCATAAAATGCTTAGTGGTAGTATCAGTAGAATATTCAAAGGACAGGATTGGCTATTACCCCTAGCTCCATGACCTAAATTTAGTTTCCCTGGAGACTCTATGAGCGCCTCAATACCCTTTTAATAAATTCCACTTCTGATTTTTGTTGCTTACAATTAGGATCCATATTGAAACTGAAGAGAAGGGCATCCCAGGCAGAGGGAACAGCATAAGCAAAGAAAGGAGAATCCTGTTAGCTTAGTGATTAGGAGAGGAGGCTCTAAGGCTAGACAGATCTGAATTTGAATCAAGGTTCTACATTGTACTAGCTATGAAACCTTGCTCAGTGTATTTAAACTCTCAAAACCCCAATTCCTGTTTAGCAGAGTGGACATAATAACACATGTTTCTCATTAGGTTCTTTCAAGAATTATGTGTAATTCAGTTAAACCTCTTTGTATTTGACCAAGAATAAAACCTTCACGAATGATTGCTTTAATAATAATGATGCTGATGAAAATAAGTATAGCATGGGAGGCGGGACATGAGCAATCTGATTCTGCTGGAGTTTAAAGCACAAGGAGTGGAGTGTAGAAAATGAGGATAGAGACAAATCATGGAAAAGTCTGAGCTTTGTAGGGTGAGATCCCTTAATAATGATTAATCGGAGAATTATATCAAAATATTAAATTATAACTGGGAAAATATGGTTAGGCTTTGCATTGTGTGTATGTATTCTTCACCTCCATAGTTATATAAATGGATCTGGCCATTACATTTATGTATGTGCAAGGTGCAATAATATTCTTATTTTGAGTGCTGATGCCATAAAAATTGAAGCTATTTACTTCTTTAAACATAAATCCTCCAAAATTTTTCATATTATCTGTCAATAGGTTTTGCAAGTGGATCAGATGGTGCTGGATCTATAGTTGAATAATAGCTGCTCATTTGTCTGATCTGAGAGATAACTAACCTTTGAGTGAGGAAGTAAGTTTATAAAATGAGAAAAGGGAATGTGTCCTGAGATGACTGGCAGAAGTATGAATCACATTTGCAAGTATGATATTCTTCTATGACTTTTATATGATCAAATATCATCTGCTATTTTTTTTACAATGTTTTATTTTACATCAGCATCTTGATCTACAGTCTATATTAGATTAAAGATGAAAGGTTTTATTGTCAAGTCAAAAACAAATCAATACTATCATCTCACAATCTGTAGTATTACTTACCAAATGCTAATTAGCATTACATTGTCTCTGTCAGCACCAATCCCCTGGTGCTGAATAGACAATCACATAATTACTATTCAGTTCTGCTTTACATTTACCATGCTCTTCTACTTGTTTACCCTCATCTAATTTCCACCATTACTTCCTCTCCCCACCTCCACTCCACACCCATATCTGCCTTTGAGAAACACTCTTTGATCTAATTTAGATTTTCACAATAGCTACTGAAAGCAAACCTGGATCACTGTGTATAACTCAAAACCAGTGCTCAGAGAAAAAAAATGTATAAATTTTGCTGGGGGAGGTGACAAAAACAGAACCCAAAATGTGCTCTGTAACCACTGAATGCTTTATTATATTTCATTTTCTGCAACTCCCATCTGCTATAGCAATGCAGCACAGTTTAGTTAAAGGAAAAAACAGCACAGGCTTTTGAGTCAGACAGAGCTGGCTTTGAATTTTAGGTCTGACACTCAAGAACTCTATTAGGTAGGTACCATTATATTTACATCACAGAGGACAGTACTGAAGTCTAGACTATTACATGACTTGCACCTGTATGCGTATGTTGTTTTTCACATGTTTTCAAAAATATCAGTGTGCTACTAACATAAAATAAACCACAAAAAATTGAGTGGTCATGTCTTCTCTAGGCTCAGTCTTACTTTCACTTTACTAGGTCATTTGTGGCAAGGGCCCGACATCTACCCAAAAGATCCCGGAGGACTATACACCCACCAGAACTGGACAATGACTGTTTTAGGGGTTCCCTGAATTCCTGTCTTTGAATTTGCTTTTTTAAAAATAGCTTCTAAATAGTCCAATTCTGCCCAGTTATATCTGGCAACATGACCTGGGCCACTCTGGGAGGAGAGAAGGTAGACTTTACCTCAAGCATATTGGTCCTATCTTGCACCTTACAAATAGGTAGCAGAGCAAGCTGACCTACAACAATGTGCAGGTCTTCTTGATTACCAATGTCTTAGCCTACAAATGTTATCAATGAAGCTGGTAAGTTAATCTAGAATTAACAAAGTTCACTCCGTTTTTCAAACATTGTGAACAGGCAATAAAAACAATAATTTTTCTTTTGAGAGAATCTTACTCTATTGGCCAGGTTTGAGTGCTAGGGTGTCCGTCTCACTCATAGCAACCTGAAACACCTGAGTTCAAGCAATCTTCCTGCCTCAGCCTCTCAAGTAGCTGGGACTACAGATGCCCACCACAATGCCCAGCTACTTTTAGAGACAGGGTCTCACTCTTGCTCAGGCTGGTCTCAACCTCCTGAGCTCAAGAGATCCTCCTGTCTCTGGCTCCCAGAGGGCTAGGATTATAGGCATGAACCACTGAGCCCAACCTTAAAATTGTATTAATAATAATACAAGGCTCGGCACCTGTGGCTCAGGCGGCTGAGGCGGCAGACACATACACCTGAGCTGCCGGGTTTGAGTCCAGTCCAGGCCCACCAAACAACAATGACGGCTGCAACCAAAAAATGGCCAGGTGTTGTGACAGATGCCTGTGGTCCCAGCTGCTTGGGGGGTGGAGACAGGAGACTCGCTTGAGCCCAGGAATTGGAGGTTGCTGTGAGCTGTGATGCCACAGTACTCTATCCAGGGTGACAGCTTGAGGCTCTGTCTCAAAAAAAAAAAAAAAAAATACAAATACAAATAGCTAATAATAATAGCTAACTTTGAGTGTTCACTATGTGCTAATTATTAAGCACTACTGAATTTTAAATATTTTACATGCATTAATTAATTCAATTCTCTCTCAGTAACACCATGATTCACTATTGCTTTGACTTCAAAGTTCGAATTTTGAAGAACAGTGATCATTATGTAAGGTATATACCAGTTTCCTGAAGGCTAGAGCCATTTTTGGCTCTGCAATAGCACCTAGACCTCATAATATATGAGCCAGGCAGATGGGCTTCTTGACTTCTGTGATCACAGGATTGAAAAATACCAAATGCTGGCTTAGTTTCAGACTGCTTTGGGCTTTCAGGGGCCACTTGAACCCATGACAAATCATACTTGTGCTGGAACAGACACAAGGAAAACAGTCACAGGTTTGGTTCTGTCAAAAGAGTACCAAATCTCAAGGAAAGCATCATATGGAATCTTAGATCACTAACAAAAAGAAATTTATGGTCTTTTTGGTGACATGACAAATAGTTTAAATGTGGTAGATTTTTTTTTACATTTTGGTCTGTCATATGTCTTTAGAAGAGTGCTAAATCCAACCCACATCTCTGTTTTCATAACAAATAAGTGATCTCATTTACTGCTGTGAGAAAGGAAGCAATATATGCAGTAATAAAGTATTAAACTCAGTGATAAAACATTTTATGGGATAGTATTTTCTATAACTATTTGGAGGCACCTAATATGGTAATTTAAACAGACTAAGCACTCAAAGTTTGATAATTTAAATAACAGTAATAGTACCAACAGTACTACTTTAAATTCCATTTGAAAGATGTCCCATTTCAAAATGTTTAAACATTTGAAATACATTGGTCAAGAGCAGTTTCAAAGTAATACATCCATACAGTATTATTTCAATGGCAAGGAAGAGGTTAGGATAAATACAGATATGAAAAAATTCTATAATTACCACTAAATTGTTGCCTACAGTTATCTCTAGACTCATTTTTTGTCTTTATACTTCTTTATATTTTCTAAAATGAATATATATTATTTTTCTAATCATTAAAAAGATTAAGTAGATGTAGAACCCTTTCTAAACAGATCAACCAAAAATAATATTAAAGATTTATATAGCACAATTTATTTATGTTGTGAGTTTGATATGAGATAAAACTAATTTTATCTCATATTTTCTCAAGGTAGTAGTAGAAGAAAAATAATATTAAAGAATCCTAAGCCTTTGGAAAATACCCTAATTGTGTATAAATTATACAAATAGGTCAACTATAAAATAGCATACAAATATATTTTGTATAAACAAGGCACATGTAGACCAGGTGAAATGGCTCATGCCTATAATCCTACCACTCTGGGAGGCTGAGGCAGGTGGCCTGCTTGAGCTCAGGAGTTTGAGACCAGCCTGAGCAAGAGTAAGATCCTGTCTCTACTAAAAATAGAAAAACTGAGGCAAGAGGATCCTTGAGCCCAAGAGTTAGAGGTTGCTGTGAGCTATGATGAGGCCATGGCACTCTACCCAGGGTGACAAAGTAAGACTCTGTCTCAAAAAAAAAAAAAAAAGAAGAAGCCACATGTAAATGTAGGTATTTATTTCCTTTTGTTGTGTTTAATTAAAGCTATCTTTTTTGCATTACATTATAAGGTGATATAAACCATGCAATCTGGAAAGAACACAAGAAACAGCCTGAATTCTATAGAGCCTTTGTGTTTGAGAAAAGCCCAAATTTATTTACATGTGTTAATTCTCAAAAATCTTTGGAGACTGGAAGTAACAGGTTTTATTTTATAGTTAGGGAAACTACGTTACAAAGTATTTAAAAAATGAGCTCAATAACTCATAAGGGAATAGAAGGAAAGACTAGAATTTAGTTTTTCAACCATTCCAGTGATTAGCTGGACCATGCAGCCCTGCCTTTGTGGACAAGTTGAAGCAACAAACTAACTTAAAAACTAAAACCAGTTGAGCAGGATAGGTTTGCAGGATATACAATTCAGTATAATAATAACCAACAGCTAGAGTGCTTTATGTTTTTGGTATACTTTTATAACTATTCATTAGCCCACACAACATCAGTGGATGGCAGAACTATACTGTTAATGCTGTTCATATAGAGCTGATAAAAACACACTGTATAATTATAACAAATATAAAGTCAATGGAGAAATCTATAGCAGAGAAAGCCCAACACCTTCCTCTAACCAAGCCTCAACACAAAATAAAACAGGATAAATTTTTTGGAATGTCAAGCCTACCCTTTTTTCTCCCATTATTGCCAATAACCCTTCCCAAACTACCATTGCATCCCTATAAATGTTATACAGGACTGAGAAGAACCTAAAAAGCTATTTTATTCATCCAATTTATTTTAGAGTAGACAGCACCTAAACTTCTCCTAAAAATGTTTTTTCGTACTTTAAGGCTACCTAGAATACTTTTTAAGGAACTTCACTTTTAAAGACCATTTCCAAAAGTAAAGGAACTGAGATATATAACATTCCCCTTACAGTAAACTATGCTACCACTTCTAACTTCTCCCTTTTCCTCACATACATCAAGTAAAAGCACTAGACTTTTTAAACAACAAATAATAAAAATGTTAAAAGATCTTTGGGCCAGGCCCAGTGGCTCATATCTGTTATCTTAGCACTCTGGGAGCCCGAGGCTGGTGGATTGGTTAAGCTCAGGAGTTCAAGATCAGACTGAGCAAGAGCAAGACCCTATTTCTACTTTAAAAAAAAAAAAAAAAAAAAAAAGCCTTTATGGTGGGCATTTGTAGTTCCAGCTACTCAAGAGGTGCTGAGGCAAGAAGAACTCTTGGGCCCAGGAGTTCGAGGTTGCTGTGAGCTATAATGCCACAGCACTCTACCCAGGGCGAGTGAGACTCTGTCTCAAAAAACAAAAAACAAAAAATAGAAGATCTCTGGTAATATGCCAGTTTCAAAGAAGCATGCAAGCAAGACTGAAACAAGTTTCCAGAATCAGTTATCTAAAGTGTCTAAAAGTTCCTAAACAAAGATTATTTAACATTCCCCACCCAGGTGAAAACCTACTCCTCATTATTTTCCTTATGATTAAGTAGAATATATTCCTTTTTCCTAATGAATAAATTTCCCCTTCCCTTACAGTAGCTATCTCTCTGGCAAAGCAGCATACAGAACAGCTGTTATATTACCAGTATAAAACCAATCCCACCTGATCTAATTGCAAAACATACGGACAGACAAAAATCAATCCTTGGGGGCTCTGTATCTGTAAAGGAAGAAACCATCAAAGATCTTATATTGGTAAAGACCATGAACAATGCCATTAATTCAAATTTTGCACAAGATCTGTGTCAATAAGTTACTTAATTAATTTTAAAGAGGATACTTTAAATTGTGTATATAGAATGACATGGAGACAGAACCAGCTCTCTGTTTTCAGCCTCTGCTGAAGATCTCAGTTAAACCTTCCCTAAAGGTATCAAATCTTAGATATATCATCCCTATTCTATGTTTAAGATTTTTCAGGCCTCAGGAATAGTCTCCTTTCTTGGGTATTATCTTCAGCAACATCCTTACTTCAGAACTCTGACTGGCTGAGATGGGGCAAATACCTCTGATGCAGATCAGTCTTTCTGAGTCAAAAACAGATATTATAGTTAAGTGACCCTGTGTAAAATCATCTGACTTAATTTCATGAGTAAGGGCTTACCAAGCTTATCACAACTTTGTATTCCTTTTCAAATTCATTTCTTTTTATGACTATAAGATTAAAATTGGATACATTCATTAAAAATCTTGAAAAATTCAGAAAAACACAAAGGGCAATTAAAATTACCCATAACCCCATTTATTAACTTTAATCAATTAACATTTGGTACATTTCTTTCCTCCTATATATTGCTACTTAATATAATGTAACCATTTTAATGGCTACTTTTTTATCATAGAATTTTAGAGTAGGAGAATTCCTGTTTCAAAAATTTTTATTGAAAGAACAAATCCAGTACATAAACTAAATGAGAGCAAGGCTGATTAAAGTATGGGTCGTGATGTGTGAGTGAACGGGGAGAGCTGGGGATACAGGATCCACCTGGCCTCTCTCCTGGCCCTAAGGCTCTCAAACACATCCGAAGAACCCTAGTCCCCAAAGAACACAATTTAAAAACCACGAATCTATTCCAATTCACTTAACAGATGAAATTACTTGTTTTGGGCAGATCATAGAACTAGCAAAATTTAGGGTCCTACATCTTACAGACAAGTGCTGAGCTTTTCCAACTTAACTACTCTTTCTACAAAAGTCAGTCATCAGAGGATCATTTGTCCATTGCTGTTCTTCCTTTAAGAAAAACAAAAGGGACAAAGTTATATAACAAAAAATGAATAATTAATATAATGTACTATATCTTAAAGAGCTCCACTTGCCCTAAGTAAGTTCTTAGACTATTCCTAGTTAGAATGAAGGATAAAAGTTCATTTCTAAATTAAGGGAAAAGGCCATAATTACATTTTTTCCCTCAAGAATACACTGCATGTCTAGTGTAGCTACAACCACTCCTTTTCACTCATCGAATCACTAAAATATTTAGTGAGCATCTATTTGGGCTGGACAGTAGGGATATAACTGTGAACAAAACAAACAGAAGTCTCTGCCCTTGTGGAATCTGTAAACCTGATAGGCTTGGGCAGAATACTCACACTTTCCAAATCTCAGTATTTGCCACTTATAAGGTAAGAATAATAATAGTTAACCACTGCTCTGTTTAAGAATTAAGTGATAGGGCGGCGCCTGTGGCTCAGCGAGTAGGGCACTGGCCCTATATGCCGAAGGTTCAAACCCAGCCTCGGCTCAACTGCAAAACAGAAAAATAGCCAGGTGTTGTGGCGGGCGCCTGTAGTCCCAGCTACTCGGGAGGCTGAGGCAAGAGAATTGCCTAAGCCCAGGAGTTGGAGGTTGCTGTGAGCTGTGTGACGCCACGGCACTCTACCCAGGCTGATAAAGTGAGACTCTGTCTCTACAAAAAAAAAAAAAGAAAAGAATTAAGTGATATATGTATGTAAAAAAAATCCTGGCAGATAATTAGGCATATAGTAACAAGTGCTCAGTTAACATTGATTGCCTTCCCTGCCAAAGGGTTAAATTTCACATTAAAAATAAAGTGTAAGGATATTAAGCATCATTGCTGCTAAAACACTGATTTGAGGCAATACAACTGAAATAGCAGGATAAATTTTAAATAATTCAAAAGATTCCCATATTAAAAAAGTAAATAATATTTCAATATGAAGAAATAAAATTTACATCAGCTATCCCAGTCAGGTTTTATAGTTCACCTTGTTATCTCCATCACCATTTAATTTAAATGACTACTGGCTTCTTTCCATAAATTCAGCCCTATATAATGCCTAGTAAAGAAAATACAAAGTAAGCACTCCTATTCTCCAAATACCATTTTTTCATTGTTTAAGCATTGGCAGTGAAAGCAGCCACAGACTTACACTGAGCAAAATAAAAGACAACCATTTGAAATATAAACTATCAAATGTAAAACCCACTAAAACCCTATAAAAATTTAGACAATAAAAGTAGCAATAGGTGACAGAAGGAAAGCCATTTGTCATTCAAATAATATGCAGAAATAAACAAAATATGGATGTCAAAATCTTAGAGATTCACTGTACACTTATTAATTATTAGAAGCACTCTGTCCACTGTTAACTTTAATTAAATTTCTACAGGGGAAATTCTGTCATTCAAAAGATCACATGTAGCCTATAAAGATACATGTACACAACTATTATCTACCCATAGTAATTTTTAAACATTTTAAAGTTTAAAAAAAAAATTATTTCTCAACCAAATGAGGCCTTTTTATTATATATTGGTATGCATCTCCTGTCCACCTACCAATAAAAACAGCTCATAATATTCATAAATAGAAAAAGAAATTTGCTACTTATTCAAAGCATCTAAATAAATTCCATTATTAAGGTTTTTTTCTTTATCATTCTGCAGAAGAAGGGGGAGGGGAGTGGACAATAAAGAAGATCTAAGAGCAAAAAAAATCTTTTCTCCATTTTTTTTCAAAAAGAGAGAATTAATACCATGTTCCAAATATCGTATAAGTGACATTTTCTTATTAAGAGGGCTTAATAATCTAAATTAAATAGACTAAAAACAAATCAATAGGAAAAAAGTCAAAGTCAAAGAGAAAGACAGGTTTTGTTCAAAGTGTTTGACCCTGTGCACCCTGATATCAGGACATCTTCAAGGGCTTTTTGTTCATCTAGAAAGACTTCTTGGAAGAATTAGGCTTTGAGGAGGCACTGAAGGAAGACAAAGTGGTAAATTGTTAAATAGAGAGGGTAATTTGGTTCCTTAAAGATTGTGGAAAGAATAGATGGGGCTAATAATAAGAGAAGAATATATAGAAGATTTTTTGAAAAAAAATGAGCAAGGAGAATGGAAGAATGATTTTGTGTTTAATGAAGAAAAAATAATAAGGAAAAAGTTCTTGTCATAATAATAATTCTGCAGAACAGTGGCATTAACTAGAGGTATTATTTTGAGACCAATTTTCACAGATACAAACCTAAAAGGATAACTATATTGAGTAAACCTTTACTATGATTAAAAAATACATACCTAGACATTATCTTTTTCATTACAGTTTTTAAAAATCCTTCTTTAAAGTTTCCCTTATAATTAGGGTGGTCATTTTTAGTGAAAAACAGATAAATCAAAATGAATACTTGAAAAAAGACTAAGCAATCACAGGAGAGGTGTCTGGAATATAATGTTGACATTAGTAATAAAGATTTTTATATCAGGTCTAAAGAAAACAAACAAAAATCAAGATCAAAGCAAAAAAAGATAGATTAAAGCTATTTATAACTAAAAATATCATCTAACACTGTCTTTCAGCTAAACAAGGTCTTACATTTCTATTTTCTTCTGATCTATTAAGTGCCCTAGAGCTGAAATCTCTCTACCCATAATTTACCCATCAGTAAAAAACGGCACTGTGATACTTTTCTTTCATTCTTTTTATAAGGGTGCCAAGATGTCTGGAAGTTAATATATACATGTTTAGAAATGCTGAGATGAAAAGTACTGCACACTTTAATTTTATGGGTCTTTTGAAAAAATCAAGATAAAAAGACATAGTCAGATTATTTCAGTGTGTAAATTTTTAGCTAGTCAGAAGGCTTCCTGCGGACATAATTCAGAAGATTTGAAACTAATGTTCTGAAGTTTGTGCTGCTTCAGAAACTAATCAGACTAAGGAATTTCTACAGAAAGCTAGGCACTTAGGCCAGGAAAAAAATATAGTAAATTTAGAAGTCTCTGCGCCTGGCCCTAAAGAGAACACAAATGTCTCTATCACAGACCAGTTCAGAACCTAATCAAAGGACAAATAAGAGTTATAATTTAGTATCACCACTGTAAAACATGGCAAAACAGAAAATTTAAGGAGGTAAATTAATAGCACACAACAGAGCAAAGGGAGTAAATGCCAAAGAAATTTTCTCAGGTTAATATCCAAGGACCAATATTTCTAGAAAAAATGGTTTCCTAATTTTCTCTTCTAGGCAACTATATTTCTTAAATACCAATAACACAGATTTTGCAGCCAAACAAATTGGTTTTGAATATAGGTTCCACTATAGCTGGGCTACTCTAAGACTTAGTTCTCTTATCTATAAAATGAGGATATTAATAGTACCTAACCTCTCAGAGCATAAAATATATATGTAAGGTACTTAAAATAGTGCCAAGAGCATAGTAATGTATTTGTTATTACTATTACAATGATCCACAATCCCTCAAAACAGTGTTAAATTCTAGAAGTTCCCAAACCAAAAATTTTTCTGTAACTTATTTGGTGCCAAATAACTGCTCTATCTTGAATGCATTTGTTAACAAAATCTGACCTGAGTAAATACAAGGCTACTTACAGTCTTTATTTATTCCATTCATTGTCAATATACATACATTTTGCTGCAGGTATCTTAAATGTGTTTGACTATAAGATGCTGTCTGAATTCACTGTGATGTATTTATTAATTTCCTAAAATCTTAATAATTCTAAATTTTTTTTTTTTTGCAGTTTTTGGCCAGGTTTGAACCCACCACCTCCAGCATATGGGGATGGCGCCTTACTCCTTTGAGCCACAGGCGCCTCCAATAATTCTAAATTTTGAAACACATTCACACCTACGAGTTTTGTATTAAAAGACTATGTATCTACATTACCTTTAAGCTTGAAAAGTTTCTACTTACTTAAAATAAATGGCATCTTCTTAAATAACCACAAGATTATAACCTTAATAGTCTTAGTAGTAAAGCATATTAGGAAGAAGAAAACATGTCCTGGTATAGTTAGGAAGTCCTGTATTTCCAGGATGTTAAAATATAATCCATTTGTAATATTTTATTAACATGTCACAGTAGTCTAGATTCTAAATTCTAAATTCTAGAGCTTGCTTAAACAAAGTCTATTCTTATCACTTAGATCACAAATAAATATTTAAGGTTCTTTAGGGGGCATAAATGTGCTTTGAATCATGCATACCAAATCATCACAGAAACTTCAGAGCTGAAAGAAGACTCTAAAGAATTAATGTAAACTATTATCCCTTCTCTTCCAAACTGTTTTATCATTCATAAATTTATTCTCCCTTATGAGGTAGGAATAACCTGCCCTAACTTGTCCTTTGACTCTGTCTATAAGAACAGCCTGCAGGTAAACGTGAATAAACTGGGTGGAGTATACTGGCAGACTAGAAACCTAAAAGGATGATTTGAATCTAACACAACCAATCTTATAAATTCAGTACATGTCTCAGATTATACTTTAGAAAATGACAAGAATTTCTAAGTCCAGAATGAAGGAAGACTCATCTAGAACATATAAATAAATAAACAAATAAATAAAGACTTAGCTATCCTAATGGACTCAATGAGTCAACTACATGATATGGGTGCCAAAAAAAGCTACTGTGATTAGGGACTAAACACATCAACAGCAGAATCACATCCAGAAAGAACAAGGCAACCACCTTCTCGGCTATGATCTAGTTCGAATGCATCTGGAGTATTATTCAGCTCTGTTCCATGTTTTGGGAGAGACAGAGAAAGACTGAAAAAGATCAAAAGAGGGGTGACCAGGAGAGCAAAGGAATTTGAAACCATGTTTCGTAAAGACCAATTGAAGAAGTTATTTAGCCTAGACTCAGCAGAGGCAGGATCACTGTCCCCAAATCCCTAAGAACTATCATGGCACTGAGATAGTAGACTTATTCTGCATGACCCCAAAAGGTACAATCAGATTATTCAGTTAACCACAGGGAGAAATATTTCAGCTAAGCCTATGCAAATATTTCTTCAAATGTAGGGCCACATCAGGAGGAAGTGACTTCTTAGGTCTTGTCTAACCCTAAAGATCTGGAACTTTAAAAATAAAACATTTGTCTTTACTCTATCCTGTCACAGCATCTCCCTGTCCTGTTTGAACAATTCAGACAACCAATCAGCTGTTTGCCAGGTTTGGGGAGGAAAGTGCCTGCTTGCTGGGTAATTAGTTTCAGTTTGCAGATCAGTGTCCCTGTAAACAAAAGAGGACCCTAACTGAGGGGCAGACAAGAGCTCTCAGCTAGATCCCTATGGAAGAAATTCTTATTAATTCAATAAGCAGATATAAGACCTAGCCAACCAAATAATATATTATCAATGACACCTAGTCCTTACAGGAACATTGAAATAAAAAACCTGTATAACTATCTTCCCAAATGCCAGGGAATCCAATTTTGCAAGCCAAACTAGTTCTCTCAAATTCAATTAGAAGTTTTTCTTCTGCCAAAGAGACATGTTTACTGTTTAAAGTAGGTTGGAACCCAGGTTCACATAAAAAGTCCATACTTGGGCTCGGCACCTGTGGCTCACTGGTTAGGGTGCTGGCCACATACACCAAGACAGGCAGGTTTAAACCCGGCCCAGGCCAGCTAAAACAACTGCAACAACAACAACAACAAATAGCTGGGTGTTGTGGTGGGCGCCTGTAGTCCCAGCTACTTGGGAGGCTGAGGCAAGAGATTCGCTTAAGCCCAAGAGTTAGAGGTTGCTGTGAGCTGTGACACTATAACACTCTAACAAGGGTAACATAGTGAGATTCTATCTCAAAAAAAAAAGTCCGCACTTGATTATAACAGTATAAAGTTAAATTTGCCTATCAATAGGCCCACAGACAGTTCAGCTGCTGAGAACTAGACACAGACAATCAAAAGCGAATTCACAGAAAAGAACAAACTACAGAATATTTAAAACACAGGTAGTTAACAAAGTTGGACATTCTTCTATAGCTTTTGTCACCCAAAGATCACCATAGATGTAAGTATAATGTTAGTTCGTGACAATTACTGAAAGCTTTGAACAACAGTTCTGATGGCAAATATTAATCAATCTAGCTTTATTTCCTTTGAAATGATCTGGATTCTAAGAAACTTCAAAGTATTAGAGGATATGAATGTATCATGACCTTAGTAAGAACACTCTGTGATTTTTAAAGTGAAGCCCAGAAGCAATCCAGGTGTCTATAAATAAGGTATTGGTTAAATAAATTATAGTACATTCTTACAATGGAAAATGCAACTGTTAAAAAGTTAAAGGTGGAGCCTAGGTACTGACATTAAAAAAAGTCCATGATACATAATTAAATGAATGCCACAAATTCACATAACAGTATGTATAGAATTATTCCATTTTGATTTTTTCAAAATATATTTTAAATACCCTGTCTGCACATTCATATATGCCCAGCAAAATATTTGATAAAAGATCCAACAAACTGCTAACAGCAGTAACCTCCAGGGACTGAATAGAAGGAGGAGGCAGTCAAGGAGTGACTTTCACTTTTTCCCTTCTAGATCTCTGATTGTTTGTATTTTTTTGCCAGTAGGGGTTACCTTTGTGGTTTAAAAATAACAATACAAAAATAATAAAAGTAAAATAAATACAGACTCATTTATCAGATACTAACCAAAGTAAGTGATCTTGTTACTTAAGTGCTACTGTGTGCTTAAAATTCCTAAAAATCTAATTTGTCCTTTTTCTATTATATTTTACTAAAACAAGAAAAAATGACAAGTCTCTACTAGTTTTCTCAAATGCTTTCTAACACACACAAAATGCCCCGGCCTGCTCATAAGCATAGCTAACACACCTGGTGCTTATTCTGCACCAAGACCCCTTATAAGCACTATAAATGTATTAATTTATTTACTCTACATACCAATCCTATGAGATTACTAACTTCATTCTACAGTTGAAGAAACTGAGGCCAGAGAGGTTAGGTGAATTGCCTAAGTTTACACACCTAATAAGCGGCAGAGCTAGGATTCAAACTCCACAGTCGATACTCTCAACCACTATGCTTCTTATCTGTCAGTTATGTCCATCTCTCTAAACGAAGGCCAAAAAGGGTTACAAGTAAAACCTAGCGCTCCTTCAAGTTAGAAGAAATGCAAACTTGGCTTTTTACCGGTGAATAATTGGCATTACTACGTGATTGCTAAGCGCCAATACAATTCAAGATTGTATTAAGCTCATAAATAACCATGTGAGAAAATAGTCTACAAATTCTAGGTCCAAAGTCCATACCTGATTACACAGTAAATCGCTGAGCCTAAGATTTAGGTCAGAGATCCAGCTAAGCAAATGGTTTGGACCAATCTCCACCCCAACTCAAAGCAAAACAACCTAGAAACTCTTGCCTAATATCTTGACATAGTAGGTTTTGTTTAGTTCCAGGCTCATCTTAGACTTAAAAGGAGAAAGAATAGCAGCTGTCTCTAACTTTGCTTGAAGACTTCAACCAGTAGGAAGTGCCTTATTTTCTACATGGACTCAAATAGAAATTGATACTTATCAGCATCAGCAAAATTGAACATTCTAGCTTAAGGAGACAAAAATGGGCATCCTTGCTTAAACTGTGTATTTGACCAAACATACTGACCTTGTAATTGAGGAAGAAAAAAAAATGGTGCAAGGAAGGGATTTAACCTAATTTATAAATGTGCTCAACCTAGATACACACCTGTCCCAAATGACCTACTGAATCCAGTTATTTGGGGGGAAAACATGGATTACAATGCCTTTTTTATTTTTATTTTTTTTGGTCTCAAATGGTTGATACTACTCTTTGCAAGTAACATCCTCTTAATATCTCTTCCACCTGTCACACATATCTGATATTTACATAACCACGGAGAAATGTACAAGGAAATTGGAGTTTTGAGAGGAAACCCTTATACTCAGCTTTTGACCCATTGGTTGAAGGAGGTACTATGCCGACTTTGAAACTTCCCCCAAGTAACCCAAGCAAAGTGGCTGGGTTGAGAAAAACCAACCCAGAAGTTTGCCCTCATTCTGGGTCTCTGACAAAGGCCAGAAAGCCCTGTTGGGGAGGAGATGCGGTGCCTTCCACACAGCATCCACCCTCCCGTGGGAGCCCAGCCCAGGGGGACAAAAGACTTTCCAGATCAGGAACGGTGGGGCTAGCTGGAGCTTGGACCTCCTCTTGGGAACCGAAATCTGGGGAGCCTCTGGGGCAAAAAATGATAAATTACAGCCACGAGACCAACCCTGGATGCCAAGGGCTGGGGTAAGGATGGCCAGCCGCTGGGAGGGTCCTGCCAGTGAGGAAGCTCTGGGACTCACCTGGGGGAGGTGAAGAGGGAGGCTCGGTGGCAGGTGGGGTGGGCAGGACGCTGCTGCTGCTGCTGGGGAGAAGCGGGGTCGGGGTCCGAGGAGTAGTGGGCGCCGGATCGGTGGTGGCTACAGGGGTGGTCGGCGCCGGGCCAGTGGTCGTTGAAAGGGTGGTCGGCGCCAGTGGGGTGGCCGAAGTGCGCTCCGCTGCGGGAGAGGTGGTCTGCGAGGAGCCGAGCGGCGCCTGAAAGGTGGTCGAAGCAGGTCTGGCTGACGCCCGAAGAGGGGTAGTCTCCCGAGACTGGGCAGAAGAGGTCGCAGCCAGGGGTCCGCGGACGGTAGTGCGCGGGGGTCCGGTCCTCCGGACCTGGGCCGTGGGAATTGTCGCCTTAGGGAAGGTATAGTTGGGCTCTCCCCGCAGGCCCGGGCCCAGCGACGCGTCCACCTGCCCCACCGCCCCGCCACCACCGGTGACATTCTCCGCCGAGGCGGCTGAGGCAGCGGCGGCGGCGGCCGCGGCGGCGCAGCACAACAGGGCGAGGCCGCCCAGGCTTGGCAGGCTCCTCATGGCGCGCTCGGCTTCTCCATTCATTCATTCAGCCAGTCAGTTGGTCAGTCATCTTCTCCTCCCTGAAACTCTACCGAGGAAGCCGCCGCAGCCACAGCCGCCACCGGGATCACCATCGCCACCTCCCTCTGACAGGCGGCCGGCCCCGCGGGCGGGCCCCAACGCGGAGGGACAGACCGGACCGAGCGCGGACAGCCCGCCCTCCTCGATTGGCAGCCGCACCTGACCAATGGGAGCCCACGGAGGCACACGTGATCCATCCGCTTCCCGGCCTCTTTGTAGATCCGCAGACCAATCAAAGGACGTCCAGGGAAGGGGGCGGTACGTAAGGCGGGAGAAGGGTGGTGCGAGCCCAGCTCTAGCCCGCCGGGTTCGCGGTGGCTCCGGCTTTGTCTACCTAAGGAGTAGGGTACGGGCCTCGGGCAGCGGGCGCCGCGGAGCAGACAAAGGGCGCGCCCGGCACGGGCAACGCTGGGCCAAGTCATCTGCTCCACGGGGCTGTGAGCGCAACCCAGGGCTAGAAACCCTCTCCCGGGAGCGTCCCCGCCCTCCTGAACAATAGGGCGCTAGCGCCGCACCCGGGCTCGGGCGGGGACTGGGCTGGAGCTCCGCGAAAGGCCAGGGCATCAGGAGCGAGGATGTAGAGTTCAGCATTCCTTCTACTGCTGGAGAGAGCCTGGCCTCTGCCCTGTGAGCTCTCTACTTTCATTCCTATTTCAGAGATGGGGAAACTGAGGCCCTGGTCGGGGTCCTCCCCGAACCAACACCCTCAGCCCTCACCGAGCACCTGCTATGGGCCAGGTGTCATGCCAGGCTGGACGACGGGGTCTGGAGACACTTCAGGAGCCAAAGATGCAAAATCCTGCGTGGGGGAGACAGATTCACATGAGTCCTTTACCCTAATCCCCGGGAAGAATAGGATTCGACGGCTTTGAACCTCAATTTCATGTCTCTTTCTAAGTGGTTGTGTGGTCCAATAGCGGGTTTTTCACCACTAAAATGAAAATGGTACGACATCCCCACCCCCTCACAGAGCTATTGTGAGAATTAAGTAATGTACGTAAAGGGCTTAACCCAGCGGCTGGCCCGCTGTTGGTAAACCCTCATTAATGCTAACTACTCTCAGTGTACGGTGTCAGGACAAGCCTAGGATTAGAAAGCAGCCCCAGGCCACAGCCCTACTGTGTCCCTAGAGTCCCCGCTTGTTGCAGAGATTGGGGTGGGGTTGACAGAGCTTGACCCTGGATGACACTAAACTGGATGAAGCTGGAATTCGGACGCGGAGCCTCGCACCATCCGCCCAGGCTTGAGTTAGGTCAGGCGCTGCTGCCTCGGCTCGGCAGCTTCCAGGGAGCCAGGCAGGGCGGGCTTGTCATCTGATGGGGCTTAATCCCAGCCTCACCGCTAACCCAGTTCTGGCCTCTGCTACGTGATGTTTGCCTTTGTGCATGTTGCCCATCAGTCACTGGCCTCCAACCAGAACGGCAGGATGAAATTTGTGTGTGAACTTGTGAATGTTAATGAGAGCATGCATTTATTTACCTGTATGAGTAGTGGGTGTGTGTGGGGGAAGGCTATGTGTGTTCTTGTGTATGAAGGCATAACCATTTTTGTTAAGTCTGTGAATATTAAATGTCTGTGTGAGTCTGAGTATGAGAATTAGTATCCCTCAAATTAGTATCTCTCAAAATTAGTATTTTCTTATGTGTCTTCATCTGTATATTTGTACTGTGTGTGTCTTATATGTATTTTCTGTGTATTTGCATCTGTGGTTATCTATGTTTGTATCCTGATGAGTCTATGTATGTAGGAGGGGAGGAGGGTATGTATGGGAAAGGGGGTGAGTGTTCTGGTTTCAGGACCATTATTTAGCAAGCTCTAACCAATGTTCTATTTTTACTTCTCTTTGGGAAAGGGACAGGTCATGCCCTTTTCCTATATTCTCTTGCTGATTTCTCTTGGCCCTGCAACCCCCAACCAAAATGTCACATTATCTAAGAGACATTCCTGGATTTCTGAGTGGGAATTAATCTCTCCCTACATTTCCCCACTGCTTCTTGTTTATTGATTACAGCCCTACTCTATCAATTTACCTCACCCATGCCTCTTCCTTAAAGGATTAAGGATGGCTTTTGGAAATATATACAAGGATAAATTGAACTGCCCACATGGCTTTATTAATTCTCACAGGCACGTATCAATCTTAATACTAGAATTTGTGATTTATGTGTCTGTCTCTTCCATCAGCTGTTATTTTTGTTCTCAGTACTTGGCAATACATATGACCACAGTTCATGCTGGTTAAGTTGAATTAAATTGAAAAGAGATCCTGCAGTGCCCTTGGGAAGAGCTTGTGTCTTTAGAGCCAGCCATGTCTGAGTCAAGACTGCCAACCGTGTGAACTTAGAGGAAAACTTTCACATCTCCAAGCCTCAGTTTTCTCATCTATTAAATGAGACCAATAAATCCTTTCTCAAGTAGCAGAGCTAAGAATTAAAGAGAATGCTTTTACAGAGCGTGGCACACAGACAATGGTTCGATCTCTGTAGATTCATATTTAAGTTCTATCATTGCTAACTGTGCGCCTTATTGGCTAAAGGACAGAGCAGAAACCCCATCAGGTAACTTCCCCCTCAGGTAACATGGCCTGACAGTTGCCCGACCAGATATCCCCAAATGATGTCTGAAAAATGCTGAGTTGGCCCTGAGCTATGCTGTATCAGAGAATCTCTGGCAATACAGAAGAAAAGCTGATGCAGCTTCTTCACCAGGAGAATCACAGCAAAGGACTAGAAGACCTTGCTGAAGCGATCCAGACTAGCTCCCTGCCTCTGGCAAGGATCACCCATGGGGGGGCTTCTCAGATAGGATAATTAGCCTGTAATATGTATAGAAAATATTGAATTTTTTTCAAAGATAATTTAAGTGTGTTAATGTTGATTCATTCAAAATTTAATTCCTAAATTTGTTTCTCTGCCTTAAAAGATGACTTTTTTATTTCTTAGGAATAAAATTTTACTTTGTATCTAATTTACACCTTAAATATCTGACATGAATGGAAAGTATTATTATATCTGTTCTATTTAATTATATAAAGTCATTGTAAAGGTGGTTATGAAGACAATATAGCAAATATTGCTAGTAGATAATTGAGTTTTTACTATGATATTATACTAAAAGCTACACATGAATTCTTTTGTTTAATCCTGAGAGCCATAAGAAGTAGTTAATTAGTACATAATTAACACACTTAAATTATCTTTGAAAAAATAGTATTATGTCTTAGTCTATTTGGGCTGCTATAACAAAGTACTATAGGTTGGATGGCTTATAAACAACAGAAATTTATTTCTCACAGTTCTGGTGGCTGGGAAGTCCAAAATCAAGGGACCGGCAGGTTCAATGTCTAGTGAGGGCCCTCTTTCTGGTTCATAGATTGCTGGTTTTTCATTGTATCTTCATATGGTGAGAGAGGCAAGGGTGCTCCCTGGGGTCTTTTTTATAAGGATACTAATCCCCTCATGACCTAATCACTTTCCAAAGGCTCCACCTCCAGATGACATACATCACATTGGGATTAGGATTTCAACATATCAATTTAAGGGGACACATACAGTCTATAGCGTATTATTATCTGCATTTTACAGATAAGGAAACTAGGGCACAGAGAGGTTGAGCAACCTGCCCATGGTCCCTTACTAAGTAATAGAGACAGAAATCACACCAAGGCTGGTTGGCTCCATCTGGCACCCTTAACTGTAAGGGAAAATGCTTCTAACTAATGTTAGGAAGAATAAAATAAAAATTATAGCTGTGACATTCTGTATAACAGAATGTTGACTGTCACTTTTCCCATTGCCCTAGAACTGCAGCTAAGGCCCTGGGCTCTAAAGAGAACTGTCAACCTGCACAAGACATCTGGAGCCACCGGGCTTCAGGAAGGACCACAGAATAGAAGGGTCAGAAATGGCCTTATTGAGCCATTAAGCAGCCTGGCTTTTCTTCTAGACAAAGAAAACACTATAAAGGGCCCACTCTGATTCTTCTTTGCATACTATTCAGCACCTAGCATGGTGTCAAATCTACTGAAGTATCGAGAAGTATCTGTTGGGTTAAATGGAGTCTTATGGTAGATGCTGTTCCAGGAGACTTCTATTCAGAACATACTTGTTCCTCAAAGGCCAGCCTATTACCCGCACTTGAAAGAAAAAGAAACTGGGCCTCAAGACAGTGATTTTCAACCAGTGTGCCATGAAAATTTTTAAAGACCATTAATTAAACTATTTTTGGAAGATGTTCAAAATGCAGTAAGTATATTGTTTTTTTTATTCTTTTCTTAAATGAACATAATTTAAGTGTGCCATGGAGGTTTAACTATAGTTTCAAGTGTGCTATGAGATAAAAAAAAAAAGGTTGAGAAACACTGCTCTAAGAAGGTAAGGGACCTGCCCAAGATCTGCCTGACTCTACAGTCCAGGTTCTCTGTACTCCACAGCCCATTAGGTGGCCACTGTGTGCTTGCTGCACATTGTATGAAGTCGTTGACCACATCCTGAAAAAAGGACACACATGCACAGAACCGAACCCTCCTGTTAGAGCAGCCTTTATGAAAAGAGAAGCTTTGGGCAGAGGAAAATCAAAGAAGGCCAAATAAGATGATAGATGTGGCTCAGCAAAATAACTTCATTGCCCAAATTCCAATAAAACACAGAGACCTTTCGCCTTTCTGGTTTCATTGAAACAGCAATGCTGACATGGACTATTTCTAATCCTGCAGGAGCTTGGCCTCCTATCAGATGTGGCTAAATGCAAGGTTTGGCATCTTCTGCACACAACTGTAGGATTATTGGGGCCACTATTAACAAAGTCTGCCCAGCAAAGACGCTACTCACAGAAAGGGAAATACAAATGACTAAAAACATGAAGTACTGCATGTGCAACTTAGGTAATCAAAGAATTGCAAGTTGAGACAATGAGTTGCCATTTTTTTAACCTATTGATTTAGCAAGAATTTTTAAAAACTAGTAATATCTGTTATTGTCTCTTAATGTTGAGAAATATGTAAAGTGATACAGCTGTTTATTCTCTTTGACTCATTACTTCCACCTATAAGTATCTATCCAAGGGAAAGATGTAAAAATTTACATACAAAAAAGTTCATCAGAGTGTCACATATGAGTATAATAACAAAAATTAGAAAAACTAAACAATTAACATTAAAGGATTAGGTACTTGTGCTCTATGATGTTTCTATGTTGGAATACTATACATCTATAAAAATGAAATTCATGAAAGAAATCCTTATAAGATAAAATTGTGAAAAAATAGTTTACATAACTATTAATGCTGTGATTATTAATTAAGTAAATGATAAATATACATAGAATAAAAGACCAAAAGGAAATATAATAAAATGTTAACATGCTTTGTTTCTGAGTGATTGCATTATTGATATTTAAAATTTTTATAATGAGTACATGTCATTATCAAAATCATTTTAATCTGCAAACAACATCCCTGACCCATCCCTATGGTATCTCTTCTTAAGATGATAAGGGGTGTTGGTGTGTGCCACACCTTTTAGGGGCAAAACGTGATTGTAAGAGGGACTTTACCTAACAAATGTAATCAGTATAACTGGTTTCTTGTACCCTCAATGAATCCCCAATTAAAAAAAAAAGATGATAAGGGGAAGAAAACTTAAGTTATAAGTTCACATTAAATACAAAGCACCATCCCCAAATGATGAAGCTAAATGTTGAAACCTGGTTCAAAGTCCCTCTGATGCTAAAATAAGCCCAGAAAAGCATTTGCTACAGTTCTTGGAGATCTATTAAAGGACATCATTCACAGTGGGCACCAAGTCAAACCCTTGCTCGTCATCAGTGTTGGCTGCAGTGCAAAGAATTTGAACCATTTGGGGGAGGAATAGGGTCAGAGCTTCACAAATAATTCTTTCCCTTAGATTGCTAAAATTGTAATGAAGGGGATTACTGACAGGTGCACAGCACACAGAACTTTCCCAGCCATTATCTCACATGACAACAACCTTGGAGAGAAGGAGGTAGTTGTAATAACAATAACAATAACAATAACAGGCTCGGCTCCTGTGGCTCAACAGGCTAAGGCGCCAGCCATGTACACCTGAGCTGGTGGGTTCAAATCCAGCCTGGGCCCGCCAAACAACAATGACGGCTGCAACCAAAAAATGGCTGGGCATTGTGGTGGGCGCCTGTGGTCCCAGCTACTTTGGAGACAGAGGCAGGAGACTCGCTTGAGCCCAGGAGTTGGAGTTTGCTGTGAGCTGTGATGTCATGGCACTCTACCCAGGGTCACAGCTTGAGGCTCTGTCTCAAAAAAAAAAAAAAAAAAAAAACAATAACAATAGTGACTACTAACATTTACTAAGAACCTGTTATGTGCCAGGCATCAATTCTAAACACTTCATATACATTGTCCCTTTCAATCTTATACTGTTTAGTGGAGTGATTATCCTCACTTTACAAGCCAGTATTTTGTCACTCAAAGTAGTCAAAAGACATTCCCAAGTTCACCAAGCTAATAAATTAAAGATGTAAGATTTGTAGTCATTTATTTAGACTTCATATACAGAGTGATTTTCATAACTGCCTACCATACTTTCTCAACTTTGATTTTTTTAATTACTATCGTTAATAGGAGAGACAACAGTTTAGCAGTAAAGAGTGCTGGATTCAGTTATGGTCTTTCTGTAGCTATATAATTTTGGACAAATTACTTTTAGCTATATGTCTCAATTTCCAACTCTGTAGAATGATTATCATAATATTTATCTCTAGGACTTAAGATCAAACAAAACAATATATACAAAGCATTGAGCCAAAGCCTGCCCTAGAATGAACATCAAAAAAAACACTGGTACATATCTGATTTTTCTAGACTTTGTTTTCTCACATAGTGGGTCAAGGCCAGGAGGGTATGATGTCATTGGGGTTCAATGCTCATAACATCTAGACTTTCAGAGGACTCATACTCCCCCCCTTTCAGGGCTTCATTCCTCCTTTACTGGAATGTGTACCTGTCACAGGACTAAAAGAGTGTTTGGCAAGAGTGAGCACTTGACTTTTACCTACTGTTCCCCTAAGAACTTAGGCCTTTAGGACTAAGGTGCCCTTGGCTGAACTATTTTGAGGTAACCATGTCAATTTCATGCTGGCTTCTAAGGACTGAAGGATAAGGAAACGCACTTCTAGGGGAGCAAATATTTCCCTGGAACGGCCACAGAAAAAGCAAATATCAGAGCTGGAAAAGGATTTAGGCATCAGCCCTCCAAACGTGTCCTTGTACTGTGACAAACCAAGGGCCACAGAAGGAAAGAGCCTTGATAAGATCCCACCCTGCAAACTAGTGACAGAGCCAGTGGCAGATTCAAAGCCTCTGACTCCCAGGCTACCACCAAAACCAACAGAGAAACATCATAGAGCACAAAGTACCTGCAGAGGAGGGCTAGGGCCAGTGAGAGGCCTAAAGTCTACTGGCCCAACCTCTGGTTTCTGGCCCAGGCCACTCTATTTGTCTCCGGGTTCCTTCTTCATCAACTTTCCTCCTAGAATCACAGAAGTGGTGTCCTGCTGCCAGCTTATTATCAATGGCCAAGACAGGGTTTTAAATAGTGACAGCAATCAGGGTCTGCTCTTGGGCAGCACTGAGGACCTGAGAAACATCTTTCTTCATCAAGCCCAAACTAGAGCAGCCTCTGAAGAGGGTCCTGATAGATCAGGCCTCCTCTCAGCCTTATGAGTCTGATTTCCTGCCTCAAATAATCACTACACTTTTCTTATGATCATGGAGTGTTTACTGGATGTGTGCAATGCCTCAAGTGCAGTCTGGAATTTGGCAATGGATGTAATCCTTAACCACCTACTGGCAACACTACCTCTTTAAGAACCAGGAACTTGTAATCTCTGCTATCTGGTCCCATGTTGGAGAATTAGTAATTACAAATCAGTCACCCTGTGTTCCCAGCCCAGACTCTATCTCCCTTCAGGGTAAAATGATCTGGAGGGAAAAGTCTGTGATCAAATGGGGCTGGCCATACTACTTCCAGCCTATGTTACCTAGAACAGCAATCCACTCTATTAAGCTTCGATTTTGTCATCTATAAAATGAGCATATAATACCTGGTCTACCTATTGTGTTGCTAGGAGGATTCATTCATTCAGCAAAAATGTTTTAGGCACTGATCTAGAGGTACCCTAGTGAAAAAGACTACAAAAAAGAGACCCTTGGGTGGTGCCTGTAGCTCAAGCGAGTAAGGTACCAGCCACATACACCAGACCCGGTGGGTTCGAATTTAGCCCGGGCCTGCCGAACATGGACAATTGCAACCAAAAAATAGCTGGGCGTTGTGGTAGGTAACTGTAGACCCAGCTACTAGGGAGGCTGAGGCAAGAGAATTGCTTAAGCCCAGGAGTTGGAGGTAGTTGTGAACTGTGACACCATGGCACTCTACCCAGGGTGAATAGCTTGAGACTCTGTCTCAAAAAAAAAAAATAAAAAAAGAGACCTTGCACTGGTGGTGCTTAAGGTATAGTGAATGAGATAATTAATTAACTAGTAAGTGAATAAATAATCAACATAATTACAGATTATGATAAATTCTACAAAGGAGATGAAAAGCGTGCTGTGACACAGAACGACTGGGAGACATCCCTTCAAGGGGAAAGCTTCTCTGAGGATGCAATGTTTAAATCAAAAGAAGGAGCCAAATCTGCACTGGGAGGAGCAGCAAGTGCCTGACTTTAAGGAAGGAAAGGAACAGAAGAGAGACCAGAAGAGAGAAAGCATATGAAGCGGAGGTGAAGGAGAGAGTGGTATGTGCAAGGCAACACAGGGCTCTGCAGCTCAGTAAGAAGACCAGAGGTTTCTTTTAATCCCCAGAGCAATGAGAAGCCAAGAAAGAGTTCCAAGGAGGGAGACTGAAGGTGGATCATAGGACAGCAGGGACGGAAGCCCAGACACCAGCAGGAAGGCTGAGTTGTCTGGGTTCTAGAAGGCAGTGGCCTGGACTGGCTTAGAGGCAGATTCAGAATCTGTGTTAGAAGTGGAATTTATAAGACTTACTATTGGATAGGGTGTGGGGTGAGGAAAGACAGAAATCAAAAGTAACTTCAAAGCAAGAATCCAATGTACTCAATTCTAATATGGAGCCAATAGCCAATGAGCCATACCCACATAAGACAAAAACTCAAATCAATTCCAGGTGGGTGGCCACGGAACAAGGGAGTGGGGAGAGGGCAGAAGAGAGGGGCATGTGGAGAGTTATGGTGTATGGTACACCTCTGGGCGGTAGGATATAACTACAAGAGGGACTTTACCTAACAAATGCAAACAGTGTGACCTGTTTCTTCGTACCCTCAATGAACCTGAACCAATTCATTTTTAAAAATGAAAAAAAAAAAACTCCTAGATTTGGAAATCAGTGAGATCACTCACTCATTCATTCAAGAAACATCAGTTAAGCATGTACAGTGTATCTGCCTGATCATATGCGTGGTACGGAGAAAGTGATGAGAATTGCAGTGTAGTCGGGGAGGCAGACCAGAAAATAGGCAAAAACAGTGTATCTAGTAAGTGCACTAAATGTTGGAGAACATCTAATTCTTCTGAGGGGAAAGCATCAAAGAAGTCTTCCTAGGAAGGAGACTTTGGGCTGAGTCCTGAAGAAGAACAGGAATGAGGAGGAGAAGGGCTTTGGGATCATGGAACTGAACTAATATTAGTGGGTGGGGTGGTAGCAGTAGTAGCGGCAGTCATAGTAATATTTGTTTTGTTTTGTTTTTAGACAGAGTCTCACTTTGTCACCCTCAGTAGAGTGCTGTTATGTTACAGCTCACAGCAACCTCAAACTCTAGGGCCCAAGAGATCCTCTTGCCTCAGCCTCCCCAGTAGCTGGGACTACAGGTACCCACTCACAATACCCAGCTAATTTTTTGTATTTTTAAATAAAGACAGGGTATCACTATTACTCAGGCTGGTCCTGAGCAATAGTGAGTTCAAGCAACCCACCCGCCTTGGCCTCACAGAGTGTTAGGATTACAGGCGTGAGCCACCCTGCCCAGCCTTGTAGTATTTGTCAAGCTCTAACGATGAGCCGGGTACTGTTATAAACATAAATTAATAACATGATTTTCGTGTAAGAATCCTATGAAGTAGCTATTATTATTATCATGCTCACTTTACAGATGAGGAAACTGACGCATAGTTAGCCTCTGTGACGTTACAGGCCCAAGATCACACAACACATAATGGGAGGGCGGGGCTTCAGTCTCATGCAGTTTGGCCTGGGGGCCATGCTCTAACCCCTGCACCACTGCCCTTCTGGGGCTGATGGTCCCAGAAGGTACAGGGTGTAGGATGGTGGGAACTGATGGGAGGTAAGATAAATGACATGAAAGTATTTTGCAAACTAGAAGATACTGTCTCTAAGCAGATTATCATCACTATTATTAAATAACTGCCTTCCCCTTCTGTGAGAAATGAAGGTTTCTCATAGTACCTCTGGATTATTGGCCTTGGAGGATAGCAGCTACTTGGGGGGCCTGCCCAGATAGGGGAATCCCAGGAGAGGATGGGCTGAAGCAAATCTGATCTTGAGTTGGGAAGCAGATGTGGGCTCTAGGCCTACTTTTGCATCTAAATTATTACATGGTCTTGAATGAGTCACTTCTCCAGCCTGGTCCTTAGATTCCACCTCTGAGATGGAAGGAGGGAAGAGTAGGGGTGCTAAGGGCTTTTTCAGGCTTCACGTTTTCAACAATTGGTGCTGTTGGTGGTGTTCTGCTTCTCTAGACTGGATAGTGACTGAAAAGGAACGTCTACTTAAAGCAAAATGCCACCTCAGATGGGAGGGGCACCTTCCAGAAAGCAGAACTCTTGCTGGGTGGGAAGTCTTTGCCTCTGTCCCCTGAGTCCACAGATCTTCTGGTCAAATACCTCTCATCCCTTCTGTTCCTGCCAGGACACTGGTTTCAAGCCCTTGAATCCAACCCATTCCTGTCCCTTTTTAATGCTGCAGGGAGGATCTGAGTAGTGAGAGAATTCTAGACACTACTTCTGGGATGTGGCCAGAAGATGCAAATGCAGTTTACATCCTACCTCATCCATATAAAGCTTCCTATGAGTCAGAATCCCAGGGCTTTCCTACATGTGCTGCTCCAGGTGCTGTCCTGTGCCATTGATTTTGGAGCCACTGTCTGGAAATAAAGTGTTCCCATGGGGTGCAGCGCTGGGTCTTTCCCTTGGTGTCTCGGGATCTCCGTAGTGAGAATAGAATCATGAACTTGCAAGTGATCCCTTTACATCAAAGTCATGCAACCCAAACCCTTCTAGCTGACAAAGAACTCTGTAAAACTGTAAACTGTAAAACACTTTCATATATTATTAATTCACATATTATTCTTTTTGTATCACATAAAAGTCCTGAACTAGTTTGGACAGGGATAGGGTTGCCAGATAAAATGCAAGATGCCCAATTAAATTTGAATTTCAGATAAACAATAAATAATTTTTAGTATAAGTATGTCCCAAATATTTCATGAGACATATTTATATTAAAATATTCATTGTTTATCTAAAATTCAAGTTTAATAGGTAACCTTTAATTCTATTCACTAAGTCTCACAACCCTGGACAGGGATCATTAACCCTATTTTGTAGAACTGGAGCTCAATGGTGTAAAAGAATTTATTCAAACTCTCTGACACTAGGGACTATGTCTGATTCTTTGGGGGGGGTTAGTACTTTTTTAAACATGAGAAATATATTCTCTTAAAGCTTGTGTACCAGTTTCTTATGGCAGGGATCTAAAAAATGTATGCCTCATGAAAAGCCTCTTCCTCTGAGAATCTTCACCCTGTGTTTTTGTTGATATATATGTATATAGAAAACACAGAGCATTAAAAGCTAATAAATTCCTTTTTAGTCCCCAGTTTCCAAGCTGTAGTTAACTCAGAGAAGATTCTTGGGAAATATTTACTCAACTATTGGGCTCTCTGAGCCTTTCATTCCCATAGGAATTCTACAGGATGAAAGGAAAAGAGCTAGCTCGGGACAGAGAATGGTCCCAGAATGCAGTGGTAGGCTTTCCCGATCTTCCTACACTGCTGTCCCAAAAATGAATTGAGATGAGTTTCAGAAAAGCACGTTGAAACTACAACATCATGAAATTATCGTGGGACATTACCCCTACTTCCTGCTCCACATTTAAGACCACAGCCCTGCCCAGGGCTGCCACATATAGGGAAGTCTTGGTATAAGTGCTGCCTGAGGAGTCCTTCACTATCAAAGGCAGAAGTATGAAGTCCCTGTCCTGCCCTTTGGATGAGTACACATGTCAGGAGCACTTGGCACCTCTGGACTAGATTCAGCTCATCTCTCTCAGGATCTGTCCACTGACAGATCACATACTCCTATGAAAAAACACAGGCTCTCTGAGAAGGCTTGAGCTGCTGATGACAGAGGTCAGGGGTATTGGTTCCTTTCCAGACTGTCAGCTAAGAAATATGATCAAATGAAGGACTGGAGGCTGGGCACAAGCCCTTGACACAAGCCTAGCATTTTTTATGTTCAGTGTTAACTGGTAGAACCCTAGAATATTAGAGTTAGATGAGAGGACCTTAAAAAGTATCTAGATCTAATCTAAACACTCTCAGTCTTCCAAAAAGAAACACCCAGGCCCAGAGAAGGAAAGAACGTACTCCAGCTCACACGGTAACTAGGCAGCAGAACCAGGTCTGGAACTCATATTTCTTCTTGGTGCCACATTCCTGATCCAGATGATCAGCTTTCCGTGCTAGGCAAACAGCAGGTGGGCGGATGTGGTCACTACTCGTTGCACAGGCCCTGTGGGTCACTGAGCTTTAATCTAGACACACCATTAACAGCTTAACACAATCTGTCACCCTGTCCTCCCTAGATGCCCTGCAGACCACAGAGTGTAGATTAGAAATAAACTGCTCTCAGCCAAGCCTCAGAAATGGTAGAAGAAATGGCCCACAGAGACGGCCGATCTAGTTCCCTCATTGATGCAGAATCCTCAGCTCTGCTGTGAAGTAGTTCCAGGGACCAATGAGCTCTACTTGCAGGTTGGTGAGCAGGCCACACAGAAGCAGAGGGTAGTGAGTGGGTCACAGGTAGATGGGCAAGGTGTGGAGCCAGTACAGGTGAGCAGCAGCCTCCTTCTGTCTCCTACCAGTTCTTAAGCATGGTGGCTTATGCCTATAATCCTGGCACTCAGGAGGCCAAAGCAGGAAGATCCCTGAACTCAGGAGTTCAAGACCAGCTTGAGCAAGAGAGAGACCACAGTCTCTACTAAAAATAGGAAAATTAGCCAGGCATGGTGGTGCATGCCTGTAGTCCCGGCTATTCAGGAGGCTGAGCCAGGAGCATCACATGAACCCAGAAGGTTGAGGTTGCAGTGAGCTAGGCAGATGCCACTGCATTCTAGCCTGGGCAATAGAGCAAGACTCTATCTCAAAGAAAAACAAAATTTCTTTTTATATTGAACTAAAGCCTGTCTCTGTGAACTTCTGTCCACTGGGTCCAGCTCAGGCCCCTGGAGTCCAGGTCATGCCCCAAGTGAAGCTGTTAAGTTCAATAGGAGCCCTAGTCTGCATGCAGCCCAGCCCAGATCTGCTCTGGCTCTGTCTCCTGCCAAGCTGATACCTAAATCCCACTTAGGACAAAAATGATGAAGCCCAATGTAGAAGAGTGAGGGCAGCTCTGCCAGGAATCCTTGGATCCCCCATAAGTGGCAGCACTGTTCTCAGCTCAGAGCAGACAGCAGAAAGGCTCTGTCACTGTTTTCATGGAGTTTATGTTCTGATGAGGGAGTCCAAAAATATATGGGTACCAAAATAAATAATTTCAGAAAATGACAGTGCTAAGAAGAAAACACAGGGTGATAACAGGATAGAAAATGACTTGGGGCAGCACTTTATTTTCACAAGTGTGGTCAAGGAAGACCTCTCAGAAAAGGTACCCTCTGAGTCGAAGCCTGAATGAGGACAAGGAGGCAGGTACGGAAGGATCAGGGAGAAAGGGAGCAGAAAATGCAACGTCTCTTAGACCCAAGGTAGGTATGTGTTCAAGGAAGAGAAAAGCCAGAGTGGGTAGAATGAGGAAAGAGGGGAAGGAGATAAAATCTGAAAGAAGATTTTGGTCTGAGCCACTGAGCTGGGCTAAGATTAAATCATGTTGCTAATTCCACTTCCAGAGTAGCAGAGCCACAGCAAAGCAGAACTCATAGCATCATCGTGATGATAACTATGAAGCCCAGGTGCTCACACATAATTTGGGACTGACCTGGAGCCTGCTACTCAGTTTTCAAATCCAACTGGAAACCTCCACTCCAGGTCTCTGTCTGGGTCAAACAACCTCAGGAGGGGTTGTCTACAGCTCCCCCAGTCACATTGCTCTCTTGGGGGAGTCTCATGGGTCAGAGGCAACTAGAGAAGGAAACCTACATTTAGGAGATGTTAAGGAATACAGAAACCTCAACTCTGAGCTTCACTTCCTTCATGGGGCTCCTTCCCAGAGTCTTCGTGAGGACTCTTCACCTTCTCCCTGAGCCAGGCCTGTTCTCAGAGTCAGCTTAGAGAAAATAGTTCACTCTGGATATAAATGGCACTGTGCCCTCTCCTAGGAGCCCTGTATTTTATCGAGCCAAAGGCCTGAGCCAAAGCTGTGCATCTTAAATTGTGTAATTTCAGTTGTCTGCCATCCAGGTGGGCGAGGGTGGGGGCTACCTGTTGAGTCAGCAGATTGATGATGGCAGGGCCCTGCCTGGGCTGCGTGGAGCTCCATCCCCCAGGCCATGCTGCCTCATTCAAGTAAAATATTTATTCCCACCCTCAACAGGCATTTGACTCTTGGGAATTGATGGGAGATTCTAGAGCATGCCCCGCTCTGTACTAACTGCCACTATACAAGTCCTGCTTAGGCGGCCGAGGCAGGGTGGGGTAGCCCTGAATAAACTGACAGTTGGAGCCCTGGGATATCAGTTGAGAATGTTCCCATGGAAAAAGAAAAGTCCAGCCCCTTCCAGCAAATGCTGCCAGGCTTAGCAAAGAGTGCCTTGTCATCTCATTGGCACTGTTTCTGTCTTTCTTTCCCCTTTCAGACCAGAAGTGAATACATGGACAATCTCTGTGAGTTGTTTTTCTCTTTCGAACCTTAAGTAATAAGAACAACAAATAACCTATTCCTATCTTTTGGCCCCTGAGTACCCTTCTAAGGAATTTATCCTAAGGAAATACTTCCACAGATTGTTTTTAGACCTTGTATTAATAGGGGTGGCGCCTATGGCTTGAAGGAGTAGGGCACTGGCCCCATATGCCGGAGGTGGTGGGTTTGAACCCAGCCCTGGCTAAACACTGCGAAAAAAAAAAAAAACCCAAAACCTTGTATTAATAAAGGTTGAATATGTAATAGCATTAAGTTGGACCCACCCAGGTGCCAAATGACAAGCTGATGGGCAGACTATGGCCCATCTACTTAAAGAAATACTATGACAAGCTTAAAAATGACAAATATGATGTCTGTTGAAACATGGAAAAGTGTGTATGAATGAATTCCAGGGAAAATATCAGCAATCAAAACCACAGAAATCAATCAGTTTTCTTCTGGACATAAAAATGAGAAAAGCTCAAGAAATATTTAAATAAAATTTAAATAAAGTCCATGGTCTTTTTGTGGATATTTATATGCTTAAATCATGTAAATAAAGTAATCCCTGTGAAAATGCTTTCTACCTTTTAAATAGTGTTCAACATAAAATTATTATTCACTGCCTTAAAAAAGTAATAAATAATTTTAATCACTGCTAATTACTCATTTCTGGGATAGGTGGTTGGGATAGAGAAATGATTGTTTGTTGCCTGGGATTCAGGAAAGTGGGGGCTTAGTCTCAACCAGGTTTCTACTTTCCCAGACTCACTCCAGGAGTTGGAATCCAGAACAGTACATGGTCATCAAAGGATGAGAGATCACTTTCCCAGCCAAGATGTGTTCCAGACCCAGAGAAACTACTCATGTGGCCCAAGTGACCCATCTTTCTGGGAGAAATCTGTTCTGCTGTCCCAACTAACAATATTAGCTATATTAAGATTCTGAACTGCAAACAACAAAAATCTACTATGGATGGTTTAATAACACTTCCCACTGTTGTTATCATCATTAGCGGGATGGTGATGTTGTGTATGAGCACTGTGTTAGGTAAGGGTTTCCTATGTGCATTATCTCTTTTTATCTAAAACTTCAAAAAGGAGGTGGTTACTCCCTGTTACCGATGAAGTAACTGAGGCTAAGAAAAGTTAAGAAACTTTCCCAAAGCTTTAGTAACTGGTAGAAACAGTTTTTAAAGCAGAAGCTGGCAAGTTTAGTTGTCAACAAGCATCATGTCTACAGGAAGATGCTGCTGAGCTTCAGCAAGAATCCAGCAAACTGGTGGTGGGGCCTCCGTCCCTGATGGATCTCTACAGGCCGTAATATTTCAGTGCCATTTCCTAAGGGCTGGCTGGAGAAGGATGTTGACATCCATACCAGCAGAGCTCACGTTAACTGGCAGCAGCAGACAAGGCCTCTCAGAAGCAGAAAAGTTTTCAGGGCCTCAGGAAACATCTGCAAGTCCTCAAGGACTTGCTCCCTTATCGCTTCTTCAGGGGAGATAGAGGGCCTGTCCCATCTGCAGGGAAAGGACAGACATACCGCTTTTACCTTCCAGGAGGTGTCTGTGCATATGGGATGATTCACTTCTATTAAACTGTTAGGATTGGCCACTGGAGAGCAGGCCACATATGGGGTGGCAATCCTGATCAGAGCCACCTCCTGCCTTCCAGGGCTTGCAGAGCTGTGCTGAAGACAGTGAGGCAGTGTTTGCACTTCAGTGGGAACCGTGCAGGAGAGAGGATCTGGAGTAAGGGGGAAAGTACGAACTTTGGAGTCAGAAAGACATGTTTCTTCATGCTCTGGTTGTGCGACTTTGGGCAAATTTCCTAACCTCTCCAGGTTCTTTCCTCATCTAGAAGGAACGTAAATACTTTTATTGCATAATTAACCATGAGAACTCAAAGGAACAAGTATATCAACAATTAAAACTGCCTATTACATAGTGGGAATTCACTAAATGATATTAATATTAGTATTGCTATTATTAGAAGAGCTCCAGTTTTGACATCTATGAACAGTATTACTATGGAGAAAATGATAGAAGGGACACACATGAGCTGGGTTTTGACAGGTAAGTCAGAATTTGTTGAGTGGCTGGTGGGTAGGAAGAATTTCCTAGTTAGAAACTAGAGCAAGGAAGATGGGATATTAAGGCCACATGAATGGGCCAGTTAGGAGCTACTGAAGTATTCCCATCGAGTTATAAAGGCCTAGCCTGAGGAAAGATGACTTTCTAAAGTCCACTTATACTGTCCTCCTAATAAAGGACCATAAACAACGTCTCCGTGTAAACTCCTAAGCCAGCATTCTTGTAAGCTATGCTCCCTAAAGTGAAGAGCCTCCATGCTCCTGGCCTGACATGCCATAGGGAACAAACTGAGAGTTAGACTCCCAAGCCCAAGCCTCTGACTCACCTTCTCTGGAGTCAGACAGGCTAGAGTTTGGTTCTTGTCCTTGCTGTAGGACCTTGGCCAGTCACTACTCTCTCTTATCTCTCAGTTTTGTCATCTGAAAAATGGGAATAATTATACATTACACAGAAGCCATTGTATCCACCATAGTGCCTGGCACACAGCCAACCTTCTCCATGTGCTGCTCCCCTGCCTGAACTTACCGCAGAGCAGGGGCAAGACTGAATATTCCTGGAGAAGCCCCTTAGTCTCAACCCCAAAAGACAGAAAAGAAGACTTTCAGAAAAATGGCATATAGTAGATATTATCCTCTACTTTGCTGCCTTTCGGTGAATAATAGATTGTGGCAATACATAGAGATCTTCCTCATTCTTTTTTTAATTGACAACTTTATGGTATTATTTACATGCCATAAAGTCAACCCTTATAAGGTGTACACATCAGTGGTGTTGAATAGAGTCACAAGGTTGTGCGCCATTCTACTATTCAACTCTAGAATAATTTCATCATTCCCCAAAGAAACCCTGTACCCATTAGCATTCATTCCCCATCCCTCAGTGCCCCCAGCCCCAGGTTACTACTTATCTTTTGCCTGTATGGATTTACCTATTCTAGATATTTCATATAAGTGGAATCATATTATACATGGCCCTCTCTATCTAAGCTCTTTCACTTAGCATGTTTTCAAGGTTTGTCCATGTTGTTGCATGTACCAGAACTTCATTTCTTCTTATGGTTGAAGAATATTCCATTGTATGGGTATTATACTACATTTTCTTTATTTATCATCTAATGAACATGTGGATTATTTCCATCTTTTGGCTATTATAAAATAATCCTTGTTCTTTTTTTTTCATTTTGGTTTGAATCTTTATTCTTTTTAATAGGTGCATAGTATTCTATCAATTAGATTTAGCATAATTTATTTAAGCAGTTCCACGGAAGGATGGTTCTGTTGCCACAACATCCTTCTAGTCTTCCATAAGAGGTAGTCAAAGCTTACCCCATTTCCTGAGGAAATTGTCCAACAGAAACAAAACGTTATACTGATAAAGATATTAATTGCAGCTGTTTTTTACTGTTAGATAAAACTGGGAGCTACTTTTTTTTTTTTTTTTGGCTGAGGCCAGGTTTGAAACCGTCACCTCCAGTATATGGGGCTGGCGCCCTATTCCTTTGAGCCACAAACGCTGCCCAAACTGGGAGCTACTTTAAAAGTCCACAATAAGGAGCTATTTAGGTAAATTCTATTGTTCAATGAAATAATGTATAATTATTAAAAATGATAATTAAACAGACAATATAGTAACAAGTAAGTTGCTAATGATGATCTTAAGTGGAAAAAGAACCACAACCAAATGCCAAATGTCATCACTTACCCGCACTGGTTTACACAATAGTAAGAAGTAGGGCTGGGAAGGACAGTCATGCCTCTGCCCCACATCACGCCCAGGAACAGAAGTCAGCCTCCCTCACCCAGGAGCAGGCTGGAGATCACTGCAACCCTGCACCCATGGAGGGTGCCAGGAAAGGACCCTACAGAGGAGAAAAGAGGGCCTTCCTTCCATGTGACAAGGGGAAGGTGAAGTCACTGCTGCCTTCTCTAGGTTTTGTAGCTCCTGACTCCTTGGTTGCTCAGAGGGTGGTCATACCTGGGCTGTATAACAGTGATGAGAATGAGCTTGATTGCTGTGGACTCGGCCATGTATGATGGCAATGGTGGCCCGTTGTGATGGGTACCCTCCAAACTTCCTGTCTGCTGTGCTGGAGTCTCTTGCCAACATTCAATGTCTGGGACAAAAGCTGACTTCTCAGAGTGTACTCGATGTTGCACTCGATGATATTTCCAGAGTAATAACCACAGATACATTCAACTGCAGCAATTGTGAATGCATTCAATTGAACCAGTCATGTGAACTCCTTTTTTAAAAGTAATGCTTCCCATTGTTATATTCAAATATACTGTAATCATTGTCATTAAGAGCATACAATAAGGCAAAACCAATAAGGACAAAACATGTAGTCTTCAAAAAACTTTTTCTCTGAGACAGGGTCTTACTCTGTTGCCTGGGTTAGAGTGCAGTGGCATCATCATAGCTCATGGCAACCTCAAATTCCCGGGCTCGAGTAATCCTACTTCAGCTTCCCGAGTAGCTAAAACTACAGTTATACACCACCGTACTGCTAATTTTTCTAGTTTTTGTAGAGATAGGGTTGTACTGTGTTGCTTAGGCTGGTCTTAAACTCCTGCCTCAGCGATATTCCCACCCTGGCCTCCCACATGCTACGATTACAGGCCTGGCTTTTTCTAAATAGCAGTGGGAGAAACTTGGCCCCAGTGGACTATAAGGGTTAGCAGCTTACTTTTCTGCATGTTTATAGTTACAATTTTTGTTTTGTGACTTTGTATCACCCGAAACTTAATTTCTAAACCTTCAATAAGCAAAAAATATACTAATGCATAATTTTTGTTACAGTTCATATGAAGAAATACAAAATACTTTATTTACGGTGTTCTGTAAAGTGCATAGTAGCTTCTAAGTACTCAGCCACCAGCTTTCAATAAGCTCCACAAACTGAAATGGTCTCCAAAATGTTCCCAGTTTTAGGGAGAAATTTATTGTATTAGTTAGACGTCGGAGCTACACTGCTGTACAAAGAGACCCTAAAATAAAGTGGCCCAAACATGATCAAAATTAATTTCTCCTTTACAAAACAGAACAGCCAGGCTAGGCTGGTGAGATGCTGCTGCTACCAACAGGTACAGTTTCCCCGTTGCTCTGCCATCCCTCAGGGTGTCATTGTTTGCTTAATCAAAGCAGGGTTGCCACTCCTGGGAAAGAGAAGGAGACAACATCCATGAGAAGGAGCTTAAGTTGGGAGATGACTCAGAAAATGTTCTCATCACTTCCTCTCATATGCATTAGTCCACACTTAATCACAGGGCCACATCCAGCTGCAAGGGCGGCTAGGAAATGTAGTCTCCAGCTGGGCAACTATGCCCGGAGGAGGGAAAGAAAGGATTTGAAGGAACAAGTACTCCTGTGTAACACGGATTCTTTTATTTTTTATTTTTATTTTTTTTGAGACAGAGCCTCAAGCTATTGCCCTGGGTAGAATGCTCTGGCATCCCAGCTCACAGCAACCTCCAACTCCTGGGCTCAAGTGAGTCTGTTGCCTCCGCCTCCCATGTAGCTGGGACTACAGGCGCCCGCCACAACGCCCGGCCATTTTTTGGTTGCAGCCGTCATTGTTGTTTGGCGGGCCCAGGCTGAATTCGAACCCACCACCTCAGGTGTATGTGGCTGGCGCCTTAGCCGCTTGAGCCACAGGCGCAGAGCCTAACACGGATTCTTTTAACATAAAAAATTCCAACCTAAGTATTATATACAATCCCATCATACAACTACTGACATTTCTCCAACTGTTCCTCACACACGATATTATACGTGCATTAGATGTGTTTTTATAAAGCTGTAAAAATAATGTATATGCAATTTTACATTGTGCCAGAAATAAAAGAGCATGATGACAATAACATTAGATTAAAACAATAATATGCTATTTTCCATTTGTGACATTGGCCAAAATTTTTTTTTTTTTTTAATACATAGTATCCAACTCGGGAGAGATCATGGGGAAATGGCCACTCTTAAAGGTTACTAATGAGCAACTTTTCTGGAGGGCAATTTGGTAATATATCATAAAAATTTTATAATTTAACTTAAGAGGGAAAATTCAGAGATGTGGGAACAGATTTGTATTAATATAAAAGGCTAGTTGTCATAGCCTTATTTATAATGGAACTAACCTAAATATCCAACAATGGGGACCTGTTTAAGTGAGTTATGATCCATATGATAGCCTAGCCATTAGAATCATGCTCTTGAAGAATACCGATGATCAAAAATTTCTGATAATATATCAAGTGAGAAAAACACACAATGAAACAGTATATATGTTCTGATTCCAGTTTTTGGTAAAAGTTATCCATACCTAAAAAGAGGACTAGAAGAATATTCACCAAAATGTTAACAGTGATTCTTCCAGAGGAGTGGTATTACTAGTGATTTGTACTTCCTTATTTATTATTTTTAATATTTTCAAATTTTTTGCAATAAGCATATATTATTTTTATAATAATGGGCTTATTTAAAACATTGAATAAGACATATGGAATCACGTTACAGCAGACAGGGTCTTTAGCACAGCTCCCTCATGTTCCAAATGGGGAAACTGAGGCCCAGAAAGGGTGAGCAACTTGTTTACAGTAACACAATTAATTAGAAATGGGATTTTTGGCTCGGCGCCTGTGGCTCAACCGGCTAAGGCGCCAGCCATGTACGCCTGAGCTGGCGGGTTCGAATCCAGCCCAGGCCCACCAAACAGCGATGGCTACAAGCAAAAAATGGTCAGGTGTTGTGGCGGGCGCCTGTAGTCCCAGCTGCTTGGGAGGCGGAGGCAGGAGACTCGCTTAAGCCCAGGAATTGGAGGTTGCTGTGAGCTGTGATGCCATGGCACTCTACCCAGGGTGACAGCTTGAGGCTCTGTCTCAAAAAAAAAAAAAAAAAGAAAAGAAATGGGATTTTAACTTAGGTAGTCTGGCATTCTCATTGCTATTTGATACTAAAAAGAACTTTTCTAAAAATACAACAGCTCAATCGGTGTTGAAGTGCATACAAAACAAAGAGTAAGTCCTAAAAAGACTTAAAACAACTTAAAACACACCCTAGAACACCAAGTTTCTAGTACCAACAGTGCTAATAGGGAAATATACATTGGGAAAACAAATATTCACACTGATAGAGACAGGATATAAGCCCTTTATTCATTCAAAAAATATTTATTGAGCACCTACAACAGTGGTTCTCAACCTTCCTAATGCCGTGACCCTTTAATGTAGTTCCTCATGTAGTGGTGACCCCCAACCATAAAATTATTTTTGTTGTTACTTTGTAACTGTAATTTTGCTGCTGTTATGAATCATAATGTAAATATCTGATATGTAGGATGTATTTAGGCGACTCCTGTGAAAGGGTCATTCAACCCCCGAGGGGTCATGACCCACAGGTTGAGAACTGCTGACCTACAGCATGCCATTTTTGGCACATTAGATTCTGTGACTCAATGGTGAACACATGACTTTTGCTCATCTGGTACTTAATCTTTACATTCTGGTAATGTTTGTTGAACATCTACTATACACTACACATTTTCACAGACCATTGTCTGTTATACTACACTAATAATATTAGCCCTCATTTAACGAGTTAGGGTCTAACTCAGCGGTTCTAAACCTGTGCGTCGCGCCCCACAGGAACTGTATTGAAGGGCCGCGGCTTTAGGAAGGTTGAGAACCACTGATCTAAGTGTTAAGCATTGTATCTAGGCACTATATCTAATCTCATAACACCTCTGTGAGATATTACTAGATATTAACCCTATTCTATACATGAGAGAACTGAGAATCAAAGATATTAAGTGGATTGTCCAAGGTTGCGCAGATAGCAAGTGGCAAAGCTGTTTGGGTTTTTTTT
>CAUYON010058094.1:0-19031 GCA_963573935.1 Arctocebus calabarensis
TGGAGGGGAGGAGGGAGGATGGGTGGAGGGTGGGTGATTGGTGGGATCACACCTATGGTGCATCTTAGAAGGGTACAGGTGAAAATTACTAAATGTAGAATATAAATGTTTTCATATAGTGATAAAAAGTCCATGAAGGCTATGTTAAATAGTTCAATGAAAATATTTCAGAATGTATATAATGTCAGCACATTGTGCCCCATGATTGCACCAATGTACACAATTATAATTTAATAAAAATTAAAAAGGTGAAATGGGGAGCACCCAGGGCACTGAGTATGGAAGCCCCCCAGCTTGCATTTCCCTCCAGAGATGATTTTCAACTGCTTTCTACCCAGTTAACCACAGCCTCCAGATGACTTGGAGAGTGATTTAGGGGGAAATAAAAGGAGAGACATTTCACGTGTATAACAATGAAAACCCTTGGATTACTGAGGAGACAGTAACATCAAAGACCACCCAATGTGAGACTTTGGGGAACAAAAAAAGACTGAAGTTGGAACTACATCTTCTCTCCCCTCCAGAAGGATTCTCAATGGCCAGATCAGGTTACTTTTGCTAAGCTAAGCAGACCTGTTATTTTTGCCCAGCTCAGCATCTGTATATATAGATCTATGTATGGTGGGTAAGGCCTTTTTGGAAAGCATTAAGAAGAGAAATGCATCTATTTTTTTTTTAGTTCAAAATATGTCACAAAGATAAGTGTCTACTCCTAATTGAGTGCACATTTTTACTACCACCAACATTACTTGAGCATGCCTATTGCTTCATGCTCTTGAAAACAACGGGTATTTCAAAACCTAAGTTACATTATATATACATTTTTGAATGACCTAAATTTTTCAATTTCTGCAACCTAAGTTCCCCTGGGAGTCAAGAGAATGATTTTGAAATAAAAGAAACTGCATCAATCCAGTCTATTAGAGCTTATTAAAATATTCTAAAAATTATCATAACTTTTGCTTTTAAGTTTCAAATGCTCACATAATTATTATGAAAATGGGAACACACAATGTCGTGTTTACAGAGTACATACACATTTACACTATACATACATACATACACATTTTATCCCTTTAATACTATGTAAGGGAAAAAATTAAGGCTTCCATTGCTGAATATACCCTAGTCAGAGTGCTTAGGTGCTGTCCAGCAAAGAACAGCAAACACATCCACCGAAATCCTGAGGTGCAGAGTATTATGCACTGAAAGTGTCCTTCCTAGAAAACTTCTCCCCCTTGACTCTAATAAGCAGGAAGAATCACCGAAACAAGAAGCCAGTGCCAGTCAACAGCAGGTTATTTATGAGTGCCAAATATGGCTCCAGAGAAGTTAATTTGATTTCTCTCATGCAAAGATTAGAAAATAAAAGAAATGCCTTTTATTACCATTTCTTAAAGATGGATCATGGCTTATTACAGCTTATGATGTTCTAAACACCTGCAGGATTAAACCCAGTTATTTCTTTGATGTTGTTAAAGAGAGAGAATTGACATTTCGCATGTTATTTTGTTATTAAGCTGCTGTTAATTAAATCACAATGGCATTTTTTTATGCTTTCTGATATTGTTGATTCTTCCTTTCAAAGAAAAAAAAAGAACATAATGGGTTAATTCTTGTATTCTTCCTTACTCCACAGAAAAAAATGCATATTAAAAACTTCAATATTCAAATTAACAAGCAGAATCCACTTTAAAATATAGGTTCCGTTTGCTGGAAACATATGACCTTACTACATGGTGATATTTAGAGACTTAAAGAATACTTCATTCAAACTTCTGGTCTTTATGATCATTACTAAGTCGGAAATAATAATTCAAAGTAAAGAAAATGTGTTAAAAAGAATATATTTTGTCATTGTATTGATGTTTTACCTACCTTTGTCCTTGAAAGCACATCTAGGCCATTATATGGTGATATTAATCAATACCCAGTTAGGCCTCAGACCAGTTAAAACATACTTTTGTCCTTTATTATGGAAAAAGCAGAGAAAGCACCCATTTTTCATATATGACCCTACAGCATTATACTTTATAAGAAAGAATCTTTCCCATTTTCAGCCTAAACAGAAATCTCTGCTTGCAGCTGTTCCATTTGAGTAACCTGATTAAAACTGAATGATAACTTTCCCCCTAGTCTTTACTGTTCTTATGATTGCTATAATAAATGGCCACAATCTTCTTTCTCCAGATAGGATATTTTCCCTGAAGAAGCTCAACATCTTTTACTTGGGGTTCTAAAGACTTTTCTTTTCCTGGCTATTAGGGAAGACTGTTTATCAAACAATCTTTTATAAGCAATGGCTGACCTTATCATCAAAGTAGCCAAATAAACAAAAATATTTTTTTGAGACTTGTTGTTGGATATCTATTTAAGAGTTAATAATGTCCCTAGATAGTATTTTGTTGCTTATAAGTAAATACTGAGGTAACACCAATGCATTTATTTTCTAAGGTAAAAAACTACTGGATCCTTTACTACAGGTAAAACGGGATTTCAGGTTCTAGTCTATAAAGGAAAAAGTCTACATTTAAATATGCATTTCAGAGTTGCAAAGAAATGTACCTAGCTGTAGCCATGTCTTTGGTGCCCCTGACAGAAAATCATCAGCCTTTTCTTCAAAATGTCCACAAATAGAATTCCTTCTAGCTCATAAAATAGCTGAATCATTTTTAATTTTAGTCCCTCAACCTAACATTTGGTCTCCTCAAAAATCCAAATTCTTTCTTTAGTCTACAAAGCAGTTTCCCATGTATTAATTCATGTTTCTAATCTCTCTCTCCATCTACGACAAGCTTTCTCCTTTAATGACGGACACTAAACTTTCTAAGGTCTCTTTCCTGATTTACTCTTCTATAGCACATTCATTATTGAAATGTCTGTAATAGGTCCTCAAGTTCTTTCAGCAAAATGGAAAGGGTAATATGATTGTGCATGAAAAATGATGGGACTATGCTGTGGAAAAGGGAGGGAGGATGGAAGGACAGAAAGAAGGTAGGACAAGAAGGGCCCACGGGGCAGACACATGCACTCTTCACTGACTGTTACGGTTGCTACTTACAAGATGTCGCGGTCTACAGGTCACAGATCCAGAAAAATGACTTGGAATAAAACATGAAAAGAATAAACTTTGATATGCCACTTCCAAATAATGTGGCATTGGGCAAAAACCCAAACCAATGATTTTGAAGCTCATTGTCCTCATCTGGAAAATGGAGACAAGTTGCCTTTAGGCTGGTTGTAAAGATTAAGAATAAGAATATTTCAATTTTAATTATTTCCTATTGTCTTAAATTTTGTACTAGACAATTTGTGTAGTTTTAAAAGTTATTTTAATATTCATAACATCCATGTGGGCTTTATTGCATATGTTAAGGACTTGGTGTCTGATATACAATAGGCATTTGACATATGTTAGTGGCTTCTCCCCGTCTCTTTATACTAAAATTACTGAAAAATCAATTTGCAATGTTGAGACATACTGCTGGTCTCCATGTTATGTTGTACATTGAATTTTTTAAAAAAAACAGAATTATAATTTATATAGTCTATAATTATATTACACATAATTATATAAAATTATAGCTATGATAAACACTCATTACTTTTTTCATTAAAATAAGCAGATCCATGATTTAACACAAATTCTAATATGAAGACTTTTAAAAAGTTTAAGTTTTTCTTTCTATTTATTAATCTATTTAGCATTTAGCTAGGTAAAAACTACTATATCCAAATATAGATGGTTAAGAAATTTTATACTCAGAATTTTTTGTAAAGAAGTGTATGCAATATTTTTTATCTAGGCCAATTCCTGAAATTTTGATAAAATTTCCCTAAAGTAAAATTTAAGGAAAGTTTGAAGAACCACTTTGTAATCATTGTTTAAAATACAATTTGCACTAAATGTAAATCTGTTATTGTTATAATCATATGTGCTTAGAGCAGTTTAACCTTTTACCCTGAATTCCTATTAACACCAAGCATTGTCTACTAATTTGTAGAAACTTAACACATTTTTGTGAAATTAATCTAAGGATTAAATAAAAATATTAAAACATTAGTACTGTATTCATAGGCAAAATGAAATCTTTAAGTGCATAATACACAGATGTGTACAACTTAAAACTATTTCTTACCAAGTTCAAGAATGTCTTTAATATCCATGTATTACGAAAAAAACTTGGTATAAACAAAAGGGATGTTAAGTTTTAAAAGAGTATAATTCTGACCTCAGTTAATAAAAGGGTAATAGTCATCTAGTTTCTGAATATTTCTCCAAGACAGAGTGAAGAATACTGAAAACGCTAGCTTCTGATATTGCAGGTCCAGAAAAACACTGTGAAATACACTATATGATGAGTAATGTGTTTTGCAGCAAAACTTGCTCTACTGCGGTTGCAAGAAGATTGCTATAAAACTTTCAATGTCTATGTTCTTTCTGAAAACTCCTTTGCATTATCTTGAAGTTTAAATCATCTTACAATTTTCTATTGACTTTTAACTTCATGATAGTCCTCTCTTCACTATGACCATTTTAGATGATAAATCCAGAGTCTGGAAACTACTTCTTTGGCACTGTAGTATTCATAAGGCAACACCTTCATTCATTAAACAAACACTTTGTGAAGAAGTATCATGAGATAAATTCTGTGTTGGGCACCAGAACATAACTAAAGAAATGGAATCCCTAGGCTAAAGGGGCAGAGTGGTGAGTCTAGGCAGCTGAAATAGGAGGTTTGCCAATTAAGTTCCCAACTTGCCACCATGCGCTTACATTGGCAACACTGTACAAATAGCCGGGTAAACTCTCATAGCCCTGGTGTATTAGGGTCTCGCAGCTGTGTTCATGTTGATGTGTGCTGGTGTCTTGCTGAGTGGCATTCATTAATATTGTTGTTGCTAGAATGTCAGAGGTTGAATCAGACCAACAAACAAACATTAAATTTCTTGTTAAACTTGGCAAGAGTGGAAGTGAAATGAGGGACATGTAAGTCCAAATTTGTGATAATAATGTCATGAAGAAAACAGTGTACAAATTGGTTAAACATTTTTCTGAGGGGAAAGCATTCTGGATAAAGAGAAATCAGGGCAGCCAGTGATGAGCAGAAGTGACCAAAACATTGCAAATATTTATTGAATTGTGCATCATAATCGTCAGGTGACTGTGAGAAGTGTAATGGGCCAAGTAATCATTGATAGAGAAACAGGAAATCTTAACTGAAAATCTTGGCATGAGAAAAGTGTGTGCAGAAGATGATCTTGAAGGAGCTCACAGCACTGTCTGTGAGGGAGTCTTTAGCCGATTAACTAATAACTGTATTGGAACACCCTCCCTATGACACAGGCTGGGTGGCCCCGGCTAGGCAGGGTGGGCTGCCTGAGAGGACCTGCCTTACCTTCTGATCGCCCCCACCCCATGAGTGTTGGTGCAGCGGATGAGAGGAGGTGAGGGCTGGAGAGCAAGTGCATGGAAAGGGGCAAGCATGACAGAAGCGGGCGAGGCCCTAGTTGGTTGAGGGAGGCCTCAGTGCAGACCGAGCAGCTGCCTGAGCCACCTCTACTTTCTCCTTGCTTGGGTGCATTGCTGCCATTGAGAGACTGCCCTCTGGGGCACTCACACAGCTTCTGGGAGTGGCTCCGGGGCAGGGTGCAGGGTTCCTTCATTCAGGCCAGAAAGGGGGAACTCCCCATTTCCTAGGCCTGGTCAATTTCACATAAGTTTCCTAGGCCTGGGAAATTTCATGAAGGGACTGTATCCATTCATTATCGCCTCTCATTCACCTTCCCCCTAAAGGACTGTACCCATTCATTGATGCTCAAATTCATCTTACCCCAATGGAAGGGACTGTATCTATTCATTTGTTAGGCTATAATTTTCTGAATTAAGTCTTTCCCTCTGCCAGGAGCTCTGGTTCTTTTTCTGTAATCTTTTATGTAAAATAAATCCTGTCTGACCACTGATCAGTGGTTCATGGATTCATTCTTCGAATCCCCGAGACCAAGGACTTACTGAAGAACAAATTCTCCTAACGTATTTTGATAGCTCCTTCAGGATTGAAGATTTGTACAAAACAATGGCACCACTTACCTGTATTCTGGTTTACTTTATATTCATAATAATGGAGACTAATAATTCAGATGCCCGACAGCCCCTGAAAGTGCATAATGAGGCTGCTGACTTCCAGGTCATAGGAGAGAGGCCTTGGGAATGAACTTTCTCATTCCCCTTGGCTCCAAAAGGAGCTGAAGGGAATGTTAGAAGGCTTTGAACCTGCTCTGTATCCTCTCCTTTCCTCCGGTTGAGAGCTGAGCAAAGAAGTAGCGCCCAGACATCCTGGATCCGCAGCAATGGTTCTGACCCCAGGGCACTAGAGGGTCTTCTGAAAAACGTGCTCTCCCAACCCTTTTACTATCGACTCATGTTTTACTTGGTCCCAAACTTTTTCTACTGATCTCTCTCTACAGACCCCTGCCACTTTCTCTCTCTCTCCCCTTATAGTATGTGTGCTTTGCCTGAATGTTTGTAAAGTATTGCTATATATATTTAGTTAAGTTTGTACTGGCTTTTTCTAGCATTTTTCAGATGTTATAAGCATGCTTCAAAAGGTCCTTTCATTGCAAAATTCAATTCAATTGGCTTTTTGCATATTTGAGAGAAAAACATGAACCATATTAACAGAGGCCAAGAAGTCAGCTCCATACAAGGGTAAAATGACTCCCTACAGGCTTCTCTGGGCAACCAGGAGCCTGTGAAGGGAAGGGGGAGCAACTCCCCAAGGCAAGAATGGCCCTAAACCCTAGGCTACAGTTCAGTCTCTTAAAAATGAGGAAAGGCAAGGAAAATGATTCTGAGTGTTTGATTTTTTCCTGGTCTATTGGTGTAATTGGGAAAATTTAAGATAATGCCAGGTTTCTCTAAGACTTTGGCTAGTTGTAACTAACTCAAATGCAAAAGTTTTGAAGTGTCTCTCAACCCCTATTTGGTACTGGGTTTAATTATTGTTGTTTTGCTAACTTTGGGAGAAGAAAGGGAGGTTGGAAAACAGCATTTAAAACCTGCTCATGATAGAAAGCCTGTTTTCCTTTGTTACCAGGAATTTAGAAAAAGCTTATAAAAATTATAAAGGTTACACGTGCAAGCACCTTGCTGGGGCCAGGCTCATCTCCACTTTGATTGACAGGTATATACTCAATGGCAGATGCAGAAAGTGGCAGAACTTGCATTTGCAAGTGGGACCAGGTTCTGGATACCTGATTTTTTAAGTTCTGCTGCCGGCAAGTAATAAGCACAGGAGAGCCCCTGGTTACAAAGTCCCTGGTAATAGTGGCTAAATCCAGATAAGCACAGGGGCTGGGGAGGCCACTCTCCTAAGAGATTCTTCCCCAAGTATTAGAGGGACCAGTCCTTCTGTTCGGTTGGAAGGCTTTCTGGGTTGGTCAGAGGATGCTTTGACAAACCAGGAACACACAGGGTGGGATTAATTTAAAATGCTACACATTTATTCTTTCCCACAGATGGGTAACATTCTTTTTCTAAGAGAACACCCACTTACACATTCTCTCACCAAGAGAACTTTCATCAGGTGGGACCACTGTGGCTCCTGGATATCTGCTATTTTGGCCTGTGCTGCTGGAACACTCTGATAGGCTGTGTTATTAAGTGTTGGATTCTGGGAAAGGAAAATATGGTTTTCTTCTGCACCCAGGTCTGGCCTTAGTATCAACCCTCCAATGGTGAACAATAACCGCCAGAGGGGACTCTAAATTATAGTAAACAAGAGGGGAAATGCTCTGAATTACCTATGTGCAAGCTTTCTTTTTTCTCAGAGACAACCCCAACTGTGGTAAAAACTGTCAGTTAGATTCAACTCTCCAGGCTGTAATAACTTCCCAAATGACCAGGGATTCCTGAGAGAGACACTGTCACCACCTAGTTCAAACCCACCATCTACTTCTTCCACATCTTCCCCCATGCTCTTAGAAAAACCTGAAGAAGGAGAGTCTAAGAGTTTCTTCTGGTCCTTTTGGGAGCCCCAGAAAGCAACTGCATCCTTCTTTGTGTCCCTTGGTGGAGACTGGGGATGGTGAGAGAGGAAATGAATGACTATTCACTCCTTTTTCCCTGCAGACTTAAAACAAATTAAGGTTGAGTTTAAGGGAAATTTTCTGATAATCCAGATAGGTACACAGATGTTCTCCTCACAGAGTTAGGACAAATCTTTGACCTTCTTGGAGAGACGTAATGCTACTACTAGATCAAACTTCAACTTTGAATGAGAAAAATGAAGTCTTCTTGGCTGAGGCTAGAAAGTGGGGTGATTTGTGGTTAATGTCCAATACTGATGGCAGTATGTCCTCTGAGACAGGGATGAATACCCCATGGGAAAATGGGTAGTTCCCTCTGAGGATCCCAAATAGGACCCTGAAGAACAAGGTGACAGGTGGCATAAACATTTTCTAACATGTTTCCTAGAAGGTTTCTGTTAATCCAAGAAAAAGACTATGAATTCTAAGTTGTCAGTTCCTGGTAATAGTTCTACTATTTACCAGGAGCAAAATGAGAGTCCCTCAGCCTTTCTTGAGCAGCTTAGGAAGCGATGAAAAACACACTCAGTTGACACCTGACTCCTTAGAGGGCCAATTATCTTAAAAAATAAATTTATCATTCAAGCTGCCCCAGATATTGCAAGAAAACTCTAGAAATTGTCTCTAGGCCCAGATCATTACCTGGAGAATATTCTTAAAATGGCTACAGTGAGATCAGGAGGAGGAAGAGAAGAAAGAGAGAAGGGATAAAAAAAGGATGACAGCTCTAATAATGGCATTCATACAAACAGCCACCATTCAGGAGCAGAAGGAAGCCAGAAAAGCTAAGAACAAATGCTTCCAACATGATCATACTGGCCACTCCAGGAGAGAGTGCCCCCAGGCAGCCCCACCTGCTGGGCAAGCCACCAGGCCCCTGTCCATAATACAGGGGTGACCACTGGAGGGCAGCCTGTCCCCAAAGGTGAGGGCCTCTTTGGACAGTGATTCCATCAGACCTCTAATTGGACTGAAGGTGCGGGGGGCAGTTTCTCATGGCTCAATCTTGTGTCATCACCCCTCAAGAGCCCTGAGTCTGCCTCACAGTGGAAGGTCCAGAGACAGAATTTCTTCTGGACACTGGAGCAACCTCTTCTGCACTCCTCTCTAACTCTGGTCTTCTATCCCCCAAACCTGTAACTATACAGGGGATGTGTGGAAAACTGGTCACCAAATTCTCTTCTCAGCCTTTAAGCTACAATTGGGATGACTGGCTATTCTCTCACACCTTCCTAATCATTCCTGAAAGTCCTGCCCCCCTTTTGGGGTAGGACATACTAACTAAAGTGAGTAAAACCATTTATATCAGTGGTTCTCAACCTGTGGGTCGTGACTCACAGGAACTGTATTAAAGGGCCACAGCATTAGAAAGGTGGAGGACCAATGATTTTTATGAATATGGGAAAAGAACCTATCCTATGCCTTCCCTTCTTAGAGACAGATATTGACCCAGAAGTACAGATTACTGAGAGATAGGTGGGAAGAGAAAAATATGTTCAATCAATCCAAATTAAGATAAAGAAATGCCATCATCTAGCTTCTCCAGGTATACAAAAGCAAGGTAAATATTCAGGTGAAGCAAATAGCTTTTACTTATCTCCAAAAAGTACATAGTATATATTATTTGTTGATATTTGTGAATAGTTTTACTAATTGGGTTGAAGCATTCCTTTGCAGGACAGATAAGGCTCAGGAAGTTGTAAAGGCTTTATCTCTAGGATTGGACTTTATCTCTAGGATTGCAAACTCCCTCAGAGTTTGCAGAGTGATAATGGGCCTTCTTCAAAGCAGTTGTTACACAGGGAATATTTAAATTGGTGGGCTTAAAATATCATCTACACTGTTCTTAAAGACACCAATCTTCTAGGAAGGTAGAAAAAATAAATAATAAAATCAAAGGACCATTATGAAAGCTAACCAAGACACTCATCTCCCTTAGACTAAATTACTTTCCATGAATAAGAAATAATAAGAAATTTATCTCAGAAACTTGGTTGTAGCCCATTTTCATTATTATATGAAGGTCCTTTTTAAAACTAATGATTTATTATTAGATTAAGACAGTACTGAATTGGTAAAACATATTTCTATTGCTTCTCAGCCTTTTGGCTAAGATCAATTGTAGTAAAACATATTTCTTTTTTAGCAGAATTTCCGTCAATCCTTCAGAAACCTCTCAACTACATTTTTGAATTCAACTCTAAAAGAGTTTTTCTCTCCTAGAGATCTAGGTATGATCAAAATTCTTCCCTCCAATTCATCTTCCCTGACCCCAAGTTAGGAAAGTCCCATTTCTATTATCTTGTTTTCTTCTACAGCTAAAAGTTATGGGAATAGATTCTTGGATACATCATTCACGAGTAAAATCCTGGAACTCACCACCTCCTTCAGAAGCAGATCATGAAGGGAATCAACCACAGTCGACCTACCCTTGTGAGCCTAATGAATACTAAGTTATTATTTAGAAGACAGCAAGAAAAGTGTTAACGTAGTTTTCTTTTAATATTCCTGACTTTGTTATTTCTAACCTGACACCACTGACACTGTGATTTACCCACTCCTCTCACTGTTCTACCCTTGCCTTTTGTTATTTTTTTTTTATTAAATCATGGCTGCGTACATTAGTGCAATCAAGGGGTACAACGTGCTGGTTTCACATACAATCTGAAGTGTTTTTATCAAACTCTTTAACATACCCTTCATGGCATTTTCTTAGTTATTGTATGAAGACATTTGTATTCTGCATTTAGTAAGTTTCACCTGTACCCTTCTAAGATGCACCATAGGTGTGGTCCCACCAATTACCCTCCCTTCACCCTAACCTCTTCCCTCCCCTCCTTTCCCATATTCTTGTGCTATAGTTGCATTATAGCCTTCATATGAAACCTTTAAATTGGCTTCATAGTAGGGGCTGAGTACATTGGATACTTTTTCTTCCATTCTTGAGATACTTTGCTAAGAAGAATATGTTCCAGCTCCATCCTTGTAAACATGAAAGAGGTAAAGTCTCCATCTTTAAGGCTGTGCAATATTCCATGGTATACATGTACCACAATTTATTAATCCAATCGTAGGTCGATGGGCACTTGGGCTTCTTCCATGACTTAGCAATTATGAATTGGGCTGAAATAAACATTCTGGTACAGATGTCTTTGTTCTACCCTTGCCTTTTAATGTGCCAATCAGATTTATGTCTTCCAGAAATGTTATCAAACCACAAACAGTAAAGATGGTTCCAGTTCAAGACCTGATTCTACTGTGGAACTCAGATGACTCTCCCTCTGGAGAAACCCTAACTCCCTCTTCTCTCATCACTTGATTCATTGGGGAGCAGTTAGAGTGAGTCTCCGCCCTTCTCCCTAACAGCAATTAAGAGTTTCTACTCAGAGAGGGAGAACTAATACAGGGCAGATCCACCCCCAGCTTGGTCCACGCCAGCCACCAGAGAGCACTTGCCCACCTTTGGCATCTCCGCCCTGGGGGTGCTGTTGCAGCGGACCAGGTGAGAGAAGGGCTGAAGAACCAAGTGTGACCGAGAGGGAGAGCACAGAGGAAACCAAGTGCGGGTCCCTAGTTAGTTGATGGAGACCACGGTACAGACTGTGGTCAGCAGTCAGTGCCAACCCCAGAACACCCTTGGACCTCCAGAGCCCTCCTCTGGCTGTACTACTCCCCTGTGAGCATTTCACATGCCCAAGGTCTGGGCAATATCACTTAAGTTTCCTAGGCCTGGGCAATTTCATGAATGGACATTATCCATTCATGAATGTGCTCATTCACCTTGACCCTATTGGGAGGGACTGTATCCATTCCTTGATGCACTCATTAGTCCTCCCCCAGCAGAAGGGACTATATCTACTCATTTGTTAGGCTATACATGTACGCCCAGACAAAGGACCCAGGCGAAGATTTTCTGACTTAAGTCTCCCTCTGCCAGGGACTCTGGTGTTTTTTCTATATTCTTTTCTGTACAATAAATCCTGTTTTACCACTGATCTGTGGTCCATCGATTTATTCTTTGAAGATCAAGGACCTTCTGAAGAAAGAAATTCTGGTAACTTCTACTCACCTGATATTGCTCCCAATGACTTTTTTTCTTTACCCAAAGGAAATGTTCACAGGAAGACATTTTGAAGACATCAGGACATCAAGGGTAATGCAATGAGAGCTCTGACAGCCATTCTAATAAAAGAGTTGCAAAATTGCTTTGAAGGATGGACTAGGCGCTGGTGTTACTGCATACCTTCCCAAGGGGAAGGCTTCAAAGGTGACCATTGTGATAATCAACAATGAGGTATGTAGCACTTTTTCTTGGATAAGTTCATGAACTTAACTGTCAGACCTCAGTATGCACAAAGCTTGTTGTCCATGTCATGGAGAGACTTCTCAAACAATAAAACCAAATAGTTTGGGGGGAGACAAGTAGGAAGAAGGAAGATGAAGGATATTTGGGGACCTAAAATATATATAGCTCAGCCAAGGGGAGGGTAGCATTTACTAGATCCATAAGGAATTAAGAGAGTTTGTTTGCATCGTGGATTTGCAATTTCCTTTTGGCTAGAGATGAGGGAGTAAACTAGGAATGGTTAGAAATAATGCTGGATACATAAGCAAGGTCAAAATCATTAAAGGCTCTGTAGAGTGACCACTTGTCTTTGTACAATAGGGAACCAGTGATAATTTTAAACAGCAGAGAGATAGATGGGAGAGATAGATGTCTCACTAGAGTTAGATATGAATAAAATTAGCTGGGATGTATGGAAGAAAAGGGATTAAAAGAGAGTAATACTAGATTCGTGGATAATAATTAGGAAGCTTTTTTTATAATCCTGGTTAAAAATGATGGTGGCTTGAACCTGAGATTTAAGAGGATGAGCATTTAATTGGCTAAATTAACTAATAGTAATGCATACGTGATCACCACACAAACCAAAGAACATTTATATACTTGTCTGCAAGAAAAAGAAGTAAAATAATTATAGTTTTTTTGTAAAGCATTTAGAGATGCCCTGTGAGTTGGTGGGTGCATACACAAAAATGTGTTTTATGTTTTATAATAACCTCCCAAAGCAGTTATTAGCCCTATCATCTGGCAAAAGAAAAAACAAAAATAATCATTCTCCATGATCATGATAACTGCCTAGAGTAGCACATCCAGCAAATGGCAGAGATGAGACCAGTCCAGGTGTGTCTGATTCCAAAATTCTCATTATCTCCTCTATCTGCTTCACCTCCTCATTATTAATTTCAAATTTAACAATGAAGTAATATTTAAAATACCAAATAAGTTTTAACTGCCCCCTAAATAAATATCTTTCATTAATAATGACCAGATTAGTGATTAATCAATTAATGGATGGTTTAATTATGAAGCCCTAGATTGAGAAAATGCTTTGAATTGTCTGATACATAGTTCTGCTTATAAAACACCTTTCAAGTGAAGCCTCACTCCTTTCATTCGAGTGTGGCCTCTGTAAACAACATCTATGTCATATGGGCTACTTGCTAAAATGTAGATCACTCTCTTGTCATACCTAGGGTATGATTCAGATCATACCAAAATGGAGATGACAATCCCTGTTCTAACGAAGTCTTTAAATGATTTTTATGCTCAAGAAATGTTTAGAAATCTCATAATAAGATCTAGAAATTTATATTTAGGCAATTAAAGAAAGAGAATAGCCATAACTATAATTTTAACATATCATTAAATAATGAAATTAAATAATAAAAGAAAGTAAATAAACTTATATGTTACTAGTACGGAAGATTTTAGTTTTCCATTTAAAGACGTTGATAGGAAAAGTTTAAGAGAGAATATAATAAATCTTTTTATTGTTTTTTAAAAACTTTTAAGCTGTTTTGTAACCAAACCATAAAATAATACAAACTATGGCAAATTAAACTTTGAGAGCAAAACATTTTCCCAAAGAGTTTCCTTCTGGGGAGTTTGGAGGTAGTCTTGGTTTTTTTGCAACATCTATGATCCTTGTAATATTTTTTTTATTTCAATAGTTTAGGGGGCACAAGTGTTTTTTTGTTACATGGATGACTTGCATAACACTGAAGTCATGGCTTAGGTGGACCTCTTACGTGAAGAGTGTACTCTGCACCAGCTAGTAAACTCTTACCAATCACCTACTGCCAGCCTCCCCCTTCTTAGTTTATCGTCTTCTGAGTTTACTTGTGTTGTTTGTAGAATAAGTTATGCACAGTAAAGCACTAAGACCCTTTCTGCATTGAAGGCCAGGAATAACTTAGCCTATTTTTCCAGACAACCTATGTCATTTAGTTTCCAACATTTTGCATTAAAAAGTTATTCTATTCTGGGTGGCACCTGTGGCTCAAAGGAGTAGGGCTAAGGCCTCATATACTGGATGTGGTGGGTTCAAACCCTGCCCTAGCCAAAAACTGAAAGAAAAAAAAAAGTTATTCTAAAATTACTAAGAAATGCTAAGTACACAACTATCCAAAGGCCCATTAATTTATAAACATTGCAAAAATGGAATATGTAATATAGGATAAATAGATAGAGGGAATTCAAAGGTAAACTTTTTGCTAAACAATTTACTTTTATTTTTCTGTGTAGGTTTATAGTTGTGAAGATCATGGTATATTTCTACTTAATATTTTAAATGTTGATATTTATATCAAATTTTTAATGTTAGCTCTTAGGTTTACTTTTCTATGATGTGAAATTCTGTGGGGGGAAAAATCAGCCTGTAGTGGAAATGATGCAGATTCCCTTGGTTCCATTGATATCTGGCCAGCCCAGTTCTTATCTTGCTGAGCCCCCACGGAGGAGTGCACAGATTTGGATTGGGAATGGCAGAGATCTCTTTTTAAGAGATCTATATTTTTTGTCCTGATTTTTCTCTATGTAAACTTTATTGTGGAACCTATCTTCACAGTCTTCTTCAAAAGTGAATGACTTTGCTAGATATTCCAGTAAAATGGTTTTAAAAGAATACAGAGAATGCATTTGCATTCTGTATGAACACCCTCTACTGACCTCCTCTCCATTTGGAGAGGGAGCAAAATTATACAGAGCAGAAACTCAGGAAGCCAGAGCCTTGGGAATTCTAGCGGAGCTAAGCTCACAGTAACGTAAAAGGGAAACTATATATTATGTGAAACAGTAAGCTTTGAATCGATTGAAAAAGGAAAGTTAGTTTAGAGGAACTTGGAGAATTCATCTGCCCCTGAATCTTCCTCCAAGTGCTCTGGAGCTGTAAGGGCACCGAGGGTTTGCAGTCAGAGCTACGTCTTCTTTAAGAAAGTAGTTGACAGAAATTGCAGGAGGATGAGTTGAACACTGGGAACTCTGTCAGTTATTTATTTTACATTTAGAAATCAACCTTCCAAGCAGACCAGCTTTTGAAAATATTTGCATCATAAATTATCTCAAGTGTCCTATTGCTCCTTCGGATAGTGACGCTTTCCAAAGTCGTTTGTTATTCAGAAATTTTGCTGGCGCATTCTATTAGCAATAATTTATGTTTGCCAATGAACCCTAAAGGGACAACTTGACACCTTGACATTTAGTGCTGTGGTGAGGGAAGTAAATTGGTGGTTTCGTACTGCCTGGGCACCACAGTAATTTATGTGGCTTTTGCACATATTGAACAATAACATTGAATTCATAAACAAAACTGAAGAACTGTAGTTTGGAGGCATTCAGGTAATAGCATGTATCGTACCAAGTTATTCCCTGCAACTCAACGTAATTATTATAGCCAGGTTTATTTCTATCATTTACATAGTTTCTTCCAGACTCTACTAGTAACTTTGGAATGTATCTGAAAGATACATTAATCTTGTTAATATTTTCAATGTATTTAATTGCAGAGTCCTATTTTGCCAAGGCTTTGGATTTAAATTGCACATAAAGGTTAACCTGAGAGGCTTTTTGGATATCTTGTTACCATGTATCAATCAATTCAATTATTAACAATAATGAGAAAATAATCATTTCCCCATGTTCCAAGGATTTCTTGTACATGAAAATCACGCATAATCCAAAAATGCAAAAGGAATATATGAATTTTATCTCCAACTTCACTAAAAAAACATATTCCCCAGGTATTAAGGTAAATTTGTGTTAGCAGAACTGCGGATCTTCAACTCTGGCAAGTTTATCCGTTGATCCTAACACACTTTCTCCCCCAAGACTTATTCCCCCTGAGGCTTTAAAAAAGGGTTTAAGAAATTAACACTTAAGGGCAGTGCCTGCGGCTCAATGGTGTAAGGCGCAGGTCGCATATGCCAGAGGAGGTGGGTTCAAACCCAGCCCTGGCCAAAAGAAAACAAAAATCTGCAAAAAAAAAAAAAAAAAAGGATTTAATACTTAAACTCACATAATTCTCTTTTCTTTGTTGTTATTGTTGTTCTTGCAGTTTGCCTGGGGCTGAGTTAGAACTGCCACCCAGGGTATATGCGACCTGTTGCCCTATTCCCTGGGCTACAGGCACAACCCTCACATTAATCTCTAAAGGATGCAAATAGGTTTTCCTTTTGTGCTCACTTGAAAAAGTTAAAACAACATCTGGGAAATCAAGAAGGAATAAGGTCCAAACTATTTAAGAGTACGTTTAAAGTTGTCAAGTTTTCAAATGATCTCCCACTTCATCCAATCTCTTCACTTGCAGCTGCACTCAAAAAAGTTACCAAATTTTCCCTCGAAGGCTATATGAATATGTGACCATTCAGAAGTTTATTAGTTGCTACTTACTTGTGGGAAAATAATTCACTTAGCCTCCCAAAAAAGCATGATACTATCAAACAATCAATGATTTTAATGCATTACAAAAAAGACGTACCTCTCAGATACTCTACAAACTTAGTTTTTCAGAGACAGAAAACAGCAGCATTCTTCAATTTTAACTTGACTCCAGTTGCTGCCAGGGCTCTAACTGCCACATTATCTTTTTGCTAGCAAGCCTCAAGGACAAGCTGAGGTCACAGAATATCGCTAACAATTCAGAGGGCTCCAGATGCTGCCACAAACAATGGGATCCTGCCAGCTTCTTTCAGTATCTTACTTCATAGATCTTGATGTTGCACCTTTGGAGACGTATTGGATGAGAGATTTCCTCCTCTGCATTTTCTTCCAGTTCACAATACATCTAAATGCCTAATACCCATGAGAGAAACTTGCCCCCAAATCAGAGGCTTCAAAATAGATTTCAAAGCAGGGGTGCGGGGAAGGCAAAAAAGAATAGCCATTACTTAATCATCACGACTATTATTTAATCATCACAGTTTTTGAGGCTTAAGCATAAGATTTTTAACTTATTCTGGGAGGGTTTTTTTTATTTTTTTTTTTATCACTAGAGAAGAGGGTACAACTAAAAACCTTAAATTCCATTATAGATTGACAACTCTTCTATGCTGCAAAAACAAAGGGATATGTGTGGCTCGAAAATACCAAATTTTGCATTAGGAATGAATGGAATAGAGAGAGAAATGAAAGTAAAGCCTTTCAGTTAGGCAAGAGGACCTTTAGGAAAAATATCCTAGCAGACCCCAGGGATTTAAACATATACACTTTAATTTCAAGTTATGTTGTTGGGTACATCACACGCTATCTAGGTTAAGAGGCACACTTATAACTTTGATTCATTTGTACAAAAAGCAAAGTATGTAACAAAATACATGTAAAGTATGCTATCCATAACACTAAAGCAGATTGAAAATTGTTCCTCAGGACTATGTGTAAGGAATTATTCTCAGAATGTATCAGGAGTTAAATAAAGACACACTGATACATGTTCACAGTCTCAGGCTTGTGTGGTTGCTTACCTGCAGCTACTATCTGAGATTTTACATAGAGTCATTTCTAAGAAGCAAGAAGTACCGATTCCTCAAAGACTAAAGTCAGAGACATTGCTGACATTCTTTCTGCTGAGAACAAAAATCCTCTACAAATATTTTAAAATATCTTTGAATGCAAATAGAACAGGAAAGTGGTTCGGAACAAGTGGTGAGAATGTCTATGTTCATGTAATTATGCACTTTTATGCTGAGTGTCTGCATGTGCATATGTGAGTTTGTAGACAGAGGAAGAGTTAAATTGAGAAAGGGAATAAAGAGAGGGAGGGAGGGAAGAAAAGAAGGAAGTTCTTAATTACGTTTTTTCATTAAGGAAGTTCTCCACTAGGGTGTCCGGTCAAGGTACTTGCTACAACAAATATTCTACTGTGTTTATATTTCACCCATTTGCCTTCAACTGGAATAATAAATTCCTCTCTGTTAAAATGCAGATGGGGCTGGTGAAGGTCAAGGTGGGGGGAAAACCTGAAAACTCTTGAGCCTCCTTCCCAGGACGTTTGACTAGCATGATTAATAACAACTATCATAATTACAGCTGCCTTTTCTTGCAGCTGAGTGAGTTTCTGGAAGCTGGTTTAGATAGCAGTTATATTCTTCCCAACAATTTTGCCAGAAAGTATTAGCCCACATGATGAAATCCCAAAACCAGAGATGCTGGCATGGATGTGGAGAAAAGAGAACACTTCTACATTGCTCGTGGGAATGTAAACTAATACATCCATTTTGGAAAGATGTTTGGAGAATACTCAAAGATCTAAAAATAGACTTGCCATTTGACCCTATAATTCCTTTACTAGGTATATACCCAGATGACCCCAAATCACAGAACAACAAAGATATCTGTACCAGATTGTTTATTGCAGCCCAATTCATAATTGCTAAGTCGTGGAAGAAGCCCAAGAGCCCATCGATCCACGAATGGATTAATAAACTGTGGTACATGTATACCATGGAATATTATGCAGCCTTAAAGAAAGAGGGTGACTTTTCCTCCTTCATATTTACATGGATGGAGCTGGAACATGTTCTCCTTAGCAAAGTATCTCTAGAATGGAAGAAAAAGTATCCAATGTATACACCCCTAATATGAGACAAATTCTTTATCGTTCAAG
>CAUYON010058095.1:0-13442 GCA_963573935.1 Arctocebus calabarensis
GGCGTTCTGGCGGGCGCCTGTAGTCCCAGCTACTTAGGAGGCGGAGGCAGGAGACTCGCTTGAGCCCAGGAATTGGAGGTTGCTGTGAGCTGTGATGCCACATCACTCTATCCAGGGTGACAGCTTGAGGCTCTGTCTCAAAAAAAAAAAAAAAAGAGACAAGGTTTCCCTCTGTTGCCCAGACCAGAGTGTAAGACCTCTTTGTAAAATAAATAGAATAAAATAAAATAAAATAAAAATAGCTGGGCATTGTAGGGGGTGCCTGTAGTCCCAGCTACTTGGGAGGCTGAGGCAAGAGAATCGCTTAAGCCTAAGAGTTTGAGGTTGCTATGAACTGTGATGCCACAGCACTCTACCAAGGTAAACATAGTGAGACTGTGCCTCAAAAATAAATAGATAAATAAAATAAAGACTAGCAGAGGAGGCCGGGTGCGGTGCCCCAAGCCTGTAATCCCAGCACTCTGGGAGGCAGAGGTGGGTGGATTGTCTGAGCTCAGGAGTTTCAAACCAGACCCTAAGCAGGTCTGAGCAAGAACCAGACCCTGTCTCTAAAAAAATAGCTGGGTGTGGGCAGCACCTGTGGCTCAGTGGGTAGGGCACCAGCCCCATATACTGAGGGTGGCGGGTTTGACCCCGGCCCTGGTCAAACTGCAACAAAATATAACCGAGTAATGGGCGGCACCTGTGGCTCAGCGAGTAGGGCGCCAGCCCCATATGCCGAAGTTGGCGGGTTCAAACCCAGCCTCTGCCGAACTTCAAAACAGAAAAATAGCCGGGCGTTCTGGCAGGCGCCTGTAGTCCCAGCTACTCGGGAGGCTGAGGCAAGAGAATCGCCTAAGCCCAGGAGTTGGAGGTTGCTGTGAGCTGTGTGATGCCACGGCACTCTACTGAGGAGCGATAAAGTGAGACTCTGTCTCTACCAAAAAAAAAAAAAATATATATATATATAACCGAGTATTGTGGTCTCAGCTACTCAGTAGGCTAAGGCAAGAGAATCGCCTAAGCCCAGGAATTGGAGGTTGCTGTGAGCTATGACACCACGGAACTCTACCGAGGGTGATAAAGTGAGACTGTCTCAAAAAAAAAGAGAGAGAGAGAAAAGACTAGCAGAGGACAGAAAAAAAATGGAAAGGAAGGAAAGACATGGCCACATCACTTATTACAGCACATCATGTGCTTTGTGGACATCAATCCTCTCTATAGCCCCTATGAGAGGCTATAGACAATTGAAGTTTGAGCTATTTTATTTGTTTGTTTGTTTGTTTGTTTGTTTTTTGTAGAGACAGAATCTCACTTTATCGGCCTCAGTGGAGTACCGTGGCATCACACAGCTCACTGCAACCTCAAACTCTTGGGAGTAAGAGATTCTCTTGGCTCAGCCTCCCAAGTAGCTGGGACTACAGGTGCCCGCAACAATGCCCGGCTAGTTTGAGCTATTTTAAACAACCTGTCCAAAATCCCACTTGGACTCAGGCTTACATTCCTCTCATTCTGAAGCTGCACTCTTACCTTCTGCACTCACTGTCTTTCAAAACTTTTACTGGTCAGGAATTGACCACAGACCCTCAACGCACCTCTGAAACAGGGTTACTCCTGTGAGTCCTTCATCTCGACAGCTTGAAGACCGAGTGTGGTTCTGTTTTATTTGATGGTGACAGGGTGTAGAGGGCATTCCCCCAGACTGTAGCATAGCACTGGCTTGTACCAGGAATGCAAACAGAATATGTTAAATGAATCGGGAAAAGATTGCTTGGAGATAATTGCCTTCTGATAAACTTTTCCTCCCTAAGGTACTGGCATTTTTATTTCATAGATGAAGAAAGCTTAACAAACATAAGTAATCTGATTCCAACAAACTTTTACATAGAGGCTAATATAGTTAACCTCTGGAGAGAAAACGGGATATTAAATTGTTACCACATTGGCTGGGAGTGGTGGCTCATGCCTGCCTGTAATCCCAGCACTCTGGGACACCAAGGTGAGTGGATCTCTTGAGCTCAAGAGTTCAAGCTTGAGGTAGAGTGAGACATTGTCTATAAAAAAAAAAAAAATAGCCAAGGTGCCTGTACAAGTTCTAGATAATTGGGAAGTTGAGGCAAGAGGATTGCTTGAGCCCAAGAGTTTGAGGTTTCTGTGAGCTATGATGTCACCGTACTCTACAGAGGGTGAGAAAGTGAGTCTTTGTCTAAAAAAAAATTAAAATAGGGCAGCGCCTGTGGCTCAGTGGGTAGGGCACTGGCAGGTTCAATTGTGGCCCTGGCCAAATTGCAACAAAAAAATAGCCGGGCATTGTGGCAGGCGCCTGTAGTCCCGGCTACTCGGGAGGCTGAGGCAAGAGAATTGTCTAAGCCCAGGAGTTGGAGGTTGCTGTGAGCTGTGTGACCCCACAGCACTCTACCAAAGATGATAAAGTGAGACTCTATCTCTACAAAAAAAAATTAAAATAAAAAAATAATTTTTTACCATGTCAAGTATACAAATATAATAGCATTTTGCAGAGTAGTACAGTGGCTATGGTTTCAGGGGAAATCCAAGTCTGGGGTTTGTCTACTCCCAGAAAGTGGGCATTGAGGAACTAAAGTATAGCCTCTTTTCTATTTTCATACCAGAGTGATCAGACAAAAAAGAATTCTCCTAGTTGGTGCCTGTAGCTCAGTGGCTAGGGCACCAGCCACATACACTGAAGCTGGCACATACATTGAAATCCAGCCCTGGCCTGCCAAACAACACTAACAACTATAGCCAAAAAATAGCCAGGCATTGTAGCAGGCGCCTGTGGTCCCAGCTACTTGGGAGGCTGAAGCAAGAGAATCGCTTAAGCCCAAGAGTTTGAAGTTCCTGTGAGTTGTGATGCCATGGCACTCTACCCAGGGTGACAGCTTGAGACTCTGTCTCAAATAAATAAATAAATAAACAAACAAACAAACAAATAAATAAAAAAGGAATTCTCCTCTACCCTAGCTATGGAATTGAGCCAGGTCTCATTGCTTCCTCTGGAAAGCCTTCCCTGACCACTTCCATCATAGGTCAGGAGCTTCTTTCAAGTGTCCCCACGTGGACCTTTCCCCACTATTATAGCCCCTGCAATACAGTCACTTGCCTACTCATTTACCTCTCTTCCAGATGGGACAGGTTGAGTAGGTGCTCAATATATGTTGGGACTCCAGTACCAGTGCCTAGCACAGTGGCTTACATATAGTAGGCACTCAATATATGTTTGTTGAAGGCTTTTGCCTTCTTCCAAATCTCCTCTGTTCAAAAGCTGTTCCCTTGGTGGCGCCTGTGGCTCAAGGAGTAGGGCGCCAGCCCCATATACTGAGGGTGGCGGGTTCAAACCCAGCCCCGACCAAAAAAAAAACAACCAAACTGCAAAAGGTGTTCTATCACTGGGTTGCTGGTCTAATGGCACTTCCTGAGTGTGCCTATCCCAGAACTCCAGACCCTGCTGCCCATCCCCTCCAGCCAATGATAGGGGGACACATAGAGACTGGCTCCTCCATCTGCTCCTGTCCTCAGAGACACCACGTACCCTGAAGTGTGTTGGAGCCAGTGACCCATTTACCCTTCCTGCTCAGCCAATCAGAACAATAATAATCACCACATCTGTTGAGTGTTTACAAAAATGCCAGCGATCTATATCAATTATTCGGAATCCTCATAACAATTTCATAAAGACAATAGCACTTCCAAATATAAGAAAACATCCTCACAGCAGACTCAATAATTTTCTAGAGTCACACAGTAAAGATATGGGGACCAGGTGCAGTGGCTCATGCCTGTTACTCCAGCACTCTGGGAGGCCAAGGTGGGTGGATTGTCTGAGCTAACAGGTTCAAGACCAGCCTGAGCTAGAGCGAGAACCCGTCTCTAAAAATAGCCAGGCATTGTGGTGGGTGCCTGTCATCCCAGATATTTGGGAGGCTGAGGCAAGAGAATTGCTTGAGCTCAAGAGATTGAAGTTGCTGTGAACTGTGATGCCACGGCACTCTATCGAAACAAAGTGAGACTCTGTCTCAAGAAAAAAAAATGGATGAATGAATGAATGAATGACTAAACAAATGCCTAATGACTCTGATGCTTTGCTATTCTTTTTTTTTTTTGATCCCATAAGCACTGAGGTTGGTTCAATGGGAAATAAAGGACCCGAGTGTCTCCTGAATCAAGAGAGCAGGGAGCAGGGAGGAGTTGACCCTAGTAGAGATCAGCTCCGAGCAACCCCAGGTTACTCAGTAACCTCAGATACTTGGTGCCCAGGGACAGCCTGGCCAGGCTGGGCTGGGGCAGCATCAGACATTGGTTCCCCTTGGCTGCCCTTCAGTCACTCAGCTGGTCACAGCTGGAAATGGGATAGAAGGGCAAAGATTGGGCACACCTTAGGCCTGGCAGAATGAGAGCCGATGATGGAGTCAGAGGGCCCTCAGAAAAGGTCTGAAGTGAAGAGAGAAGTTGGAGATGAAGCCCCCCATCATCCCATCAGACATTCCAGGACTATATGAGGCAGGATGGAGGACCAAGGGCCCTGACATCGCTTGGCTAACCAAAAGAAAGAAAACCATGGAATGAGCCTCTCCATAGTGTTTGGTGGGTGGTAGGCCTGGGGGGGATTCCTCTCTGAGGCATCCTGGCAGGGGCGCCCTCAGAGAGGGAGGGTGATTCAAGGGAGACCCTGAAGAGGGGGAGGATCGCACTCTGCTGGTACCATCTGGTACCCACTAGCTGTTAAAATATCAAGTTCAGGGCGGCACCCGTGGTTCAAAAGAGTAGGGTGCCGGCCCCATATACTGGAGGTAGGGGTTCAAACCCAGCCTCGGCAAAAAACTGAAAAAAAAAAAAAAAATATATATATATATATATATATATCAAGATCATCTCCTACAGGCTGGTAAAAAACTGTTGCCCAAAGGTCTTTAATTGTACTCTGCAGAGACTGGCCCAACTCTCTTGGCCCTTTCAGGGTGTTCCTCTAGACCAGTGGTTCTCAACCTTCCTAATGCCGCGACCCTTTCAAACAGTTCCTGTGGGTCCCGACACACAGGTCGAGAACCGCTGCTCTAGACCCCACAATCCCGCAACTAAAGAGTTAAATCCTGACAGGCAGGGAGCTCCAGGACCCAAGCTGTAACAACCTTGCCTATGGTGGTAGCCCCAGGACCTGACCCAGGTTTGGCACTAAAAGAATATTTGTTGAACGAGTGAACAAATGACGGAGCAGAGGGATTATCAGAGACCTAGAGGAATTCAGGGAGCCTGAGGACCCTGAATGCAGGAGGCTGGCATCAGTGGGGCAATTCCCAGAAGATGCTGGGCAGGGGCAGCTCATTCCTTATACCTCGTTGTTCTGTAGTTTTTGAAGGCTGTCTCCCACCCAGGCCTGTCCAATCCCAAACAGGATTCAGGAAGCATCTGTGGGGAAGAAGGTTTGGCCTAAGTGGAGCCACTAGATGCTGAATCATTTTCCAAAGGCTGCTGACCAGACACCCCCTTTGCCCCAGGAGGGACTGGAAAACAAGCTTCCTGCTGACTAAGTAATGACAGAGTCTCTGAGAAAGGGGCCACTGAGGGCCAGCTGGGAACAGTGTTACTGAAGGCTGCTGTCTACAGGTTGACTGACCCCTGCTCCCCATGTGCCCGTTTGGGTGCTAAAGTGAGAAAAAACTGGATACCTAGAATCTAACTGTCCCCCAGAGTCCACACTGGGCTGGAAGCTTAGCCTGTGAGGGGAGATGGGAGGAGGTGAACTGGGGAAGGGCAGATGGGGAGAAAACAAGAAGGGTTAAGAACTCCACTGTTGCCCATTTTTGAGAAGGGGCAAGCCTGGCTCCTAGGAGAAAGCCCATCCTGCATCTCTTTAGCCCCTGTGAACCTAGACCAGAACTCCTGGGAATGGACACTCTTCCTTCAGGCCGGGGTTTGGGACAACATTATTGCAAACACCCGCTGGCCCTGACCACCAACAGCCCTCCAGGCAGGTGGGCCTGGGATAGATAGCAGTATAGACACAGTCTCTGTGGAGACTACCTTCAGCTTTTCTTCTTTGAAGCCCCTTGTGGACTATAGGTGTTAGATGTCACAACCAACAACACCAGGGTTCCCCACCAGTTCAGGGCCCTGCCAGTGGTCTAGCAGTAAGGCCAAGTGCCTCAGCAGGGCCTTCAGGGCCTTCTGGGACTCCTCCACTCCCAGGCTCAGTCTCAAACACACTGGAGCCTTACACTGCCAGGCGGTACTGGTCCCACTTCTGGCAATGTCCCCTCTTCTTCACTTGCTCAGTTCCTTGGTTGTCCTGCAGATTGCCTTCATATATTACCCCCTGGGGGTTCTGCAGCCCTCTCCTGGACTCCACAGCCACTGTGCTTCTCTCTCACACAAGTATCTGAAGGCAATTAAATTCCCTTCCAAGCATCTGTTTCTAGACTATGGTTCCTGGAGGGAGGAGCCAACTGGCTCATCTTCACAGCCTACCTTGGGCAGTAAGTGTTCAATAAATGTCTGTCTCCCTGCTGTCTATAGGCCTCTAGGGGATGCAAATCTTGCTTGTGTAATGAAGGACCCTTGACTCATTCCATACAGCCTCCCTTCTCTTCAGGGAGGGCTCAGGGATACCAAGTGTCAGTGTGGCCCTGTCCTGCCTGCTGCATTGTGGTGGGAGGCAGAGGAGGCTCAGAGTGGGAAAGGGGCTCTACTGCTGGGCCCAAATGGTCCCAGGCTGGTTAATCATCAACGCCTGCAGCGGACTACTCACCTCCATTCTGCGTGTCTGCTTTTTCAGGAGGGAAAAGACTGAGTGACCCCCCAACTCTCTCTCAAGTTGAACCTAGATGGGCCAGATCAGGGCCTTAATTTTATTTATTGATGTATTTATTTGAGACAGAGTGCCTCACTATGTCACCCTCAGTAGAGTGCGGTGGCGTCACAGCTCACAGCAATCTCAAACTCTTGGGCTTAAGTGATTCTCTTGTCTCAGCCTCCCAAGTAGCTGGCACTACAGGTGCCTGCCACAGCGCCCGGCTATTTTTTGTTGTTGTCATTGCTGCTTAGTAGGCCCCAGCCGGGTTCGGGTTCAAACGCCGCCGCTCATTTCTCGGGAGGGAATCCGTAAACTAACACGGTGTAAGGGAAAGTCTCTTCCCTCACCCCCGCCCCCTCTCTGTCCTGAAGCAGTGCCCCCGTAGAGCAGGAACATAGGGCCCCTTTTCAGGGTCACTTCTAAGGACCTATCCCAACTGGAACAGCGCCAGGGTCAGCTGGGCGAAGGGAGACAGGACTCATAGGGCTCCCCCACACACACACGCACACACCCCCTACTCCCCGCTGCTCGCCCCAACTCAGGCCAAGGTCCAGGCATCTGCGGCCCCCTACTCACACCTAAACCTCCGGCAGGGCGCAGGCCCGGGTGACACCTCCGTGTGGGAGGGGCCTGACGGGGCGGGGCCCAGGTGGGGGCGGGGCCTAGCTCGGGCGAAACCCGCTGGGCCGCCCGGGGCTGGTCAGCTAGAGCCCGGGAGCGCAGAGCCTCCCTCCCGCCCGCCCGCGGCTTCTGTCTCATGGCTGAGTCTCCGCGCTGCGCTGCGGGCCGGCAACTGCAGCTGCCCCTGCTGTGCCTCCTCTTCCAAGGCGTCACCGCCATCCTCTTTGCGATCTTTGTCCGCTACAACCACGAAACCGACGCTGCCCTCTGGCACCGGGGCAATCACAGCAACGCGGACAATGAATTTTACTTTCGGTACCCAAGTGAGTGCGGGTGAGGGCGTGCGGGAAGCGCAGACCTCCAGCTCTCCGGTGTCCAGGAAGGGACCTTGGGTGCCCGGGTCTGCCTGAGTCTAGGTAGGCACTCTGAGATGAAGGGGTCCCGGGTTTAAAACACCCTTTCACTGGAGCCTGTCATATTCCATGTTTAGGGCCGAAGGTGACACCTACATTTTTTCTTTTAGTCTATGAGATAGACAAAGGGAGAAACTGAAGCTCAGGGAGGTTAAGTGGCTAATTGAGCAAGTGAGGGAGCTGGTATTCAAACTCAGATCCGAAGCACCAGCTTTAACCACTCCCTCGTCCCACCACCCAGTTTGGTGGTCTATGGCAGAGATTTTGCCTTTCCTAAGAGGCTCTGCCCTAGCTACAGGTGGAGGTTGTCCTAAAGGTGGTAACAGCAGGTGTTGGATATGAAGCCCTCACACCTATAGGCAGCCAAGACTGGGCGGGTCCAGAAGGTTTTCCCCAGTCCTCCAAAGCTGGCTCTTCTAGAGTCACGAGATGATGAAACTACCTACGAGGTAACCAGGGAGCAGCAGTTCCTAGACCCAGAAGAAAGCATGGCAGGGTCATTAGGCCATTTCACAGAGGAGGAAGCTGAGTCTCAGATGGGTTGTGACTTGTTCATGATCACCTGTCTTTGAGTGGCAGAGCTGGCATTAGGACTCAGGCACCCTAAGCTTCTTGCTTCACTAGTCACCTTCAAGTTTCAAGAGGGATTGGTTAACCTCCTCCTCCTTCCCCCTACCCCCATCCTCACCATGGGGAAAAAGTCTCTTCTTCAAGGTCTGCCCCCACCGCCTTGTAACTTAAGCCCTAGGCAGCTGGAAGCAAGAACACTTGACCTCCCAGAATTCACAAATATTTCTGAGCATTAGTTTTCTCTGAGCAATGGAAAAAAGAATGCCTCAATGTGACGGATATACATTTAAACAAGGCCTAAAGCATTAGTCTCCTGTAAGGTTACAAAATATATATCTCAGGCCATTATTACCCTACTTTTCATCTGCAGAGCTGAGGGCAGGCTGGCCCCATGTCTCTCAGACCCAACAAAATGAAGATCATGGTGCTGAGGATACAGAGACTGAAGTGGAAACTTAAACTTGGGCATAGAGCACCAGATTTCCCAGCCATCCTAGACAGAAGGGGCTGCAGTTCTCCCCTCCCATATTTCATCCCAAGCCTTGGCTGGAAAAGACGAGCCATGGAAGCTGGGATCAAAATCAGAGCTACAGAAGTGGAATGGCAGGGATCATTCATTTACTCAGAGACAAGTTGGGAGGGAACAGTCCAGAGACTGAAAGAATGTAAACTGATGCCCGAGGGTCTGAGCTGGATGCTTGCTATGAACCCTCCACTTGTTTCTCCCATGGGCTCCACTCGGGGTCTCAAAGCCCCCTGCCTGCTACAAACCCTCCCTGGAGTCCAATTTCTCACTCACTCTCCTGCAGCGTGGTAGGTGCTTCTCAGATATACTGCCTTGCAGTGAGAGGTGGGATTCCTACCTCTTTTTCTGTCCTAGATTTCCATTCCTGTGGACTTGGATCCTGCTATGGGGGAAGGTTGGGAAGGAGGGAGGTGTGAAGTCCCTAGAGCCTGGGGCTTTGAAGAGGCCGGTCCTTACCTGTCCCTTTGTCCAGGGGAAGGGGTCAGGGCCAGAGGGAGGTGTAGCCACTGCCCTTTGATTCGGGAGATGAAAGGGAGTTCAGTGGCTGTTGTTGAGTTCTAGGACTCACCCATGCCAAAGGCATGGCTGCCCTGAGGGTCTATTTTCTCTACAGGAAGGGACTTCAGGGCCCATCTAGTCTACCCCTCTTAGTTGTGGAAAGGGAGATCATGGGACCTGCCCAAGGTCATGTTGCAAGTTACAGAAGGAGTTAGGCTGAAACCAGGCAGGTGTCTTGATTCACCACCTGCAGCCTTTTCCCTACACTGCAAGCTTCTAATGCCAGGAGGCACGTGATGAAAAAATAAGAAAGGGGGGGGGGAATGAGCCAGAGCTACAAGGGGCATGGAAGCAAATGTGAGAAAGTGTTCTAAGAAAAAAATATGGACAGTTCCTTTTTATACATCTCAGAGACCTTACTTGCAGGGAGAGGATTTAGGATAGATAGAATCAGAGTCTTCTTGGAAGGGGGTGGGTAAGGAATGTGACTTCTTCCAGGAGAGTACAACACTACTGTTCTAGCAGCAGGTGGGGTAGTTGTGGCTGTGGAAGATGGCTTCTCTAGATCCTCCTTTTCCTTTCTCCACGTATTTTGTATCCTTACTCTGCGGATGCGGAATCTGAGGCTCAGAAAAGTTAAGTGGTGTGTCCAAGGTCATAGGGTCAGAAGAGGGCAAGGAGACCAGGAAAGTCAATTCAACTCTGTCAGATGCTAAAGCCCCAGATTTAACTGCTGCCTTGTCCCATGATCTTGCTTGTCCAGGAAACATCTAGCAGGGTGTGTGTGTGTGTGGGGGGGGGTTGTAAGGGAAGGAGGGAGGGTAACAGGTGGCTTTATCTTCTCACCAATCAAAGGTGCCTGGGTCTGGTGAAGATGGGATGGGACAGGGTGGGCATCAGGCTCCTTCCTGCCCCCACAGGGACCCTCTAAAGAGAATGTTGAGAGGTCATGTTATCCATTCCGCTGCCTTTAGCCAGGATCCCCCCTTACCCACCAGAGCCCAGGGAGAATTTCTCTGTGTGGAATGTTCCCCAAGGAAGGAGATTCCTTGATGTTTAGACTCCAGTTGAAAGGGCAAGGGATTGAGTGTTTTGTTTTGTTTTTTTAATTGAGACAGAGTTCCACTATGTTGCCCTCAGTAGAGTGCAGTGGCATCACAGCTCCCAGCAACCTCAAACTCTTGGGTTTAAGAGATTCTCTTGCCTCAGCCTCCCAAGTAGCTGGGACTACAGGTGCCTGCCACAAAGCCTGGCTTTTTTGTTGTTGTTGCAGTTGTCATTGTTGTTTTAGTTGGGCCTGGGTGTCGGTGTATGTGGCCAGTGCCCCCCTACCCACTGAGCTACAGGTACCGCCCGTAAGATAAGTTCTTGAGTGACATGTGATGGACAGGAGCCCTTTGACCCAGGACTTTCTTGCCCTTTGCTTTCTTCCTGTCCTTGAGCACAAGAATAGACACTGATTCTCTGTCCTGTTTGCATAAGGAGAAAATAAGTCAGGTAATGAAACCCAAGGGAAGTTAGGATGTAAGCTGAGTTTTAAGTGATCCCTCTCCCTTTCTGTTGGAGATATTTTCTCCTGTCACCTCAAACATTTGTCATTTCTTTGTGTTGGGAATATTCAGTATTCTGGCTATTTGAAACTAGAACACTAGAACGTATTCCTCCTAGCTAGCTATGATTTTGTGTCCCTTAACAAATATCTCCCTATGCCTCCCTTCCCCCTATTCTTTTCTTCCCAGCCTCTAGAATCTTCTATTCTACTTTATTTTTGTAGAGACAGAGTCTTACTTTTTTCTTTTTTTTTTTTTTTTATAGAGTCTCACTTTATCACCCTTGGTGGAGTGCCGTGGCGTCATACAGCTCACAGCAACATCCAATTCCTGGGCTTGGGTGATTCTCTTGCCTCAGCCTCCTGAGTAGCTGGGATTACAGGCGCCCGCCACAAAGCCCAGCTATTTTTCTGTTTTTGCAGTTTGGGTTCCGCAGAGGCTGGGTTTGAACCCGCCACCTTCAGTATATGGGCACCCTACTTGATGAGCCACAGGCACCGCCCAGAGTCTCACTTTCTCGCCCTCGGTAGAGTGCCTTGGCTTCACACAGCTCACAGCAACCTCCAACTCCTGGGCTTAGGCGATTCTCTTGCCTCAGCCTCCCGAGTAGCTGGGACTATAGGGGCCCACCACAACGCCCAGCTATTTTGTTTGTTTGTTTTTGCAGTTGGGCCAGGGCTGGGCTTGAACCCGCAACCCTTGGTATATGGGGCCAGTGCCCTACTCGCTGAGCCACAGGCACCGCCCTATTCTACTTTTTACTTCTATTAGATCAACCTTTTTTTTTTTTTGAGACAAGGTCTGACTCTGTCATCCATTTTGGAGTGCAGTGGTATCATCACAGCTCATTGCAACCTCAAACTCCTGGACTCACATGATCCTCTTCCCTCAGCCTCCATGGTAGCTGGACTACAAGTGTCTGCCACCAAGCCTGGCTAATTTTTCTCATTTTAGTAGAGATGGGGGTCTCACTCTTGCTCAGGCTGGTCTTGAACTGAGATATGTGGGTCTTTATGCTCCCACATATGAGAGAGAACATGTAGGGCTTACCTTTCCATTTTTGGCTTATTTCACTTAACATTATGTCCTCCAGTTCCATCCATGTTGCCATGAATGATAGATTTCATTCTTTTCGATGCCTGAATAATATTTCCTTATGTCTATATACTACATTTTGTTTTCTTTTTTTTTTTGAGACAGAGCCTCAAGCTGTCACCCTAGATAGAGTGCTGTGACATCATAGCTCACAGCAACCTCCAATTCCTGGGCTCAAGCGAGTCTCCTGTCTCCACCTCCCAAGTAGCTGGGATTACAGGCGCCCGCCACAACGCCCTGCCATTTTTTGGTTTCAGCCGTCATTGTTGTTTGGTGGGCCCGGGCTGGATTCAAACCCGCCAGCTCATGTGTATATGGCTGGCGCCTTAGCCTGTTGAGCCACAGGTGCTGAGCCCTACATTTTCTTTAGTCATTCATCTGTTACTATTGGGTTTTAAGATCTGGGTGATTTGAGGAATGGGCAGGTATAGATAAGCAGTGTAGGGTTGGGGACATTTAGTGAGGTCATTGGGCCTCTCTACCCTCATGCCCCTTGGCCCTGGGGCTGGCGGCTGAGCTACAGATCTCCAGCTTCTGCACACACCTAACCCTCTGCCAGGAGCTTGCAATCTCGTTTCCTGTCTGCTCATGTATGCAGTACAAGAAAGCATAAAAGTATGCTTCTCTCTTGGGCGGTGCCTGTGGCTCATCGAGTAGGGCATCGGCCCCATATACCAAAGGTGACTGGTTCAAACCCAGCCTCAGCTGAACTGCAAAAACAGAAAAATAGCCGGGCATTGTGGCAGGTGCCTGTAGTCCCAGCTACTCAGGAGGCTGAGGCAGGAGAATTGCCTAAGCCCAGGAGTTGGAGGTTGCTGTGAGCCGTGACGCCATGGCACTCTACCGAGGGCAAGAAAGTGAGACTCTGTCTCTACCAAAAAAAAAAAAGTATGCTTCTCTCAAAGTTATTGATTGTATTCTAAAGTTTAATAACAATTATCTGACTTGGCTCGGCGCCTGTGGCTCAACAGGCTAAGGCGCCAGCCACATACACCTAAGCTGGCGGGTTCAAATCCAGCCCGGGCCCGCCAAACAACAATGACAGCTGCAACCAAAAAATGGCTGGGCGTTGTGGCAGGCACCTGTAATCCTAGCTACTTGGGAGGCAGACGCAAGAGACTCGCTTAAGCCCAGGAATTGGAGGTTGCTGTGAGCTGTGATGTCATGGTACTCTATCTAGGGTGACAGCTTGAGGCTCTGTCTCAAAAAAAAAAAAAAAAAGAAAATATTTGCAAAATGTATATTTGATAAAGGACTTGTCTCCAAAATATACATAGAAATCTCAAAACTTGACAATAATCAATAACTCAGTTAAATAAGGGCTGTAAGATCTCAAGAGACATCTCATCAAAGATATGCGTATGAAAAGAATGTCAACATCA
>CAUYON010058100.1:0-20309 GCA_963573935.1 Arctocebus calabarensis
GGAGAATGATCCGTTTTTGCCTTCCATTTCTCTTCCTCTTTGGAAGTTTGGGAGTGTTTGAAAGCTTTGTCTTCCATGTCAGAAATCCTTTCTTCTGCTTGCTCCATTCTGTTACTGAGGGATTCTACTGTATTTCTCAGAACTTTGAGGGCTGCAACTTCTTGTCTCAATGTGTGAAAATCTTTGGGCATTTTGTCTTTGAATTTGTTGAATTCTTGAGACATCTTTTGGGTCATCTTTTGAATTACTGCTTGAAATTTTAATTCCATCTTTTCCTCCATTCCACTGATCTTATTTGCTATCCAGACTCTGAATTCTATTTCTGACATCTCAGCCATTTGCTTATGCAAGGGATCTTGTGCTGTATCTACCTTGTCGTTCTTTGGGGGAGTTGATCTATTCTGATTATTCATATTGCCATAGGTTTTCTGTGGATTCCGCCTCATGATTATTTTTCACTGTTGTCTATGACCATTCTCAGAGTTGGGGAGGTGTCTCTCCCAGATCAGACCCCAGCAGGATCACTCTGTTGTTGTCGGATCTTTGTAGGGAGTGACCCTGTGTAGCTCCTCTGGGACTGCCCCACCCAGGGAATTCTGGTTGTGGGAGCAGCTCTGGACTGTGGCATGTCCAGATCAAGCAGCAGGGTGCAGGATGGGGCACTAGTGGCCTTTGCAAATGGAGCCCATGCCTCCAGCAGTCTCTAGCTGGGAGGAGGGCTCCAGAGGGAGGGCATGTGTTGTGCAGCCTCCTAAGTCCCTAGCCAGATGTGTGGTGCCAGTGCAGAGGCTGAGAGGGTAGGGGAGGAGGTGGGTTGTGTGGTTCCCAGAGTTCCTGGCCTGGGCAGGCAGGTGGAGGCTTGGCAGGTTCCTGGTGGAGTCCCTGGCCAGTGTGGCCAGCAGGTGGAGGCATGGTGCAGAGGGTCCCAGCAGAGTCCCTGGCCACAGCAGGTCAGGCGGTGAGCTGAGGCCTGGCCAAGCCCCTGGGTGCTGCGAGCGGAGGGCCAAGACCTGGAAGGCATGGATCAGAGCTGCATGGGGTTTCTGGCAGGCAGCAGACCAAGGCTGGGTGGGGCACAGATCAACGTCATGCGGGAGTCCCTGCAGACTTCCTGGCTGCTGCTGGCAATGGGCCAGGGGCCCATGAGGTGCCAATTGGGGCCACATGGGAGTCCAGGAGGAGATCCTGGCCACTCCTGGCTGTGGGCCAAGGCCCAGCAGGGTGCCAATTGGGGCTGCTCGAGAGTTCCTGTGGAGTTCCTGGCTGCTGCTTGTGGCGGGCCAAGGCCCAGTGGGGTGCTAATCAGGGCCACGTGCGTGTCCTGGTGGAGTGGAGTTCCTGGCTGTGGTGGACAGTGGGCCTGGGGCATGGGGCCAAGCAGGGGTCCTGGCAGGCAGCAGGCCAAGGTCCAGTGGGACACAGATCGGTGCCAGGCAGGAGTCCTGGAAGACTTCCTGGCTGCTGCTGGCTGTGGCCAAAGTCTGGTGGGGCTCGGATGGGATCTGCGTGGGGTTCCTGGCTGCATCTCTTGCCTGGGGGCAGGCAGGGGCTCAGTGGGGCCCTGGAGTCCCTTACCTGGTGGGCTGCCTGGTCCTGCAGATAGGGAGAGTAGGTGCTACTCAAGTCCTCCTCCCTCAGTTTCAGCAGAGGTCAGGCTTCTGGTGCATCAGGTAAGGGGGGAAGGGTGTCCTGGAAGTTCAGAATGGCAGAAAACTTTAGTTCAGTTTTTCTACCTGAAGCTTGGGTTCTTGAAGTCACAGCTTGCCTCAGAGGTGACCTGCAGTTATCACTTCTCTCTCTCAGTTGGGCTCCCAGTCTTCAGCTCTATTGGGCAGTTTATGGAGGCTATCTTTCCTTTTGGATAGGAGCCTCTGTCAGAAGCTGCTTCCAGTCAGCCATCTTGCCCCTCCCCCTAAAAAATTTTGATGTTGTTCTCAATACTCTCTCTCTCTTATAACCTCACCTATTTGTATGAGTTCAACAAACATCACAACACAAAAAAATGCTATATGTTTTGAATCTCTACTTCACTTTTCTCTCACAATTTTCCAGTTTACATTGGTACCTGCTTGATGAATATTTTCATCTAGATACATTGCCAGCACTTTAAATGTGTCATTTAAAAATTAAAATTTTACTTTTGATTTGCATTTCTCTGATGATTAAGGATAATGAGCGGTCGGTGTTTTTGTCATTTGTGCAAATGCCTGCCCCTGAACTGAAATAGATTCTATGCTATGTGCCCTGTGGAAGGAGCTTGGGTCAAATCTTAGACTCCTTTATACTTGGAACTTTGAAGGTGGTTGCAGTCAATTAACAGCCTATCATCAAGGAACATAATAAAATCCTTGCTAGAAGAAGAGATGAGCTAGAGGTTCAAAATGACCACAAAATCAAGCTCATAATTTAGAAAACATGCCACACATACATCTGAAAGCAACTGGAGTGATTGTCAGTGATAGCAAATCTTACAGCCCTTGTGCAGTTGAGCTAGGCTACTTACCAAAGCGGTATTTGAGTTCTGACAGTTAGGATCCAGGGCTCATCCTAGAAAAGTGCTGTGTACCTCATTGCTGAATATTACCACGGTCACCTGTGAAGTCCTCCCTGGTTTCTGCAGTGACATTCAGCAGTGAGGGACATAGTGCTTTTAATAGGGAGAGTTCACAAACTTGTCTGTGTATACCTCATTTTACTTGTAGCAATCTATCTATAAGACACTAGCAAAAATACATAATAACACACACATAAAAAATACTAATTGTGGCTTTATTAATAAAAAACTGAAGACTGAAGAACTAAATTTAGGTTTGAAAACAACCTAAATTTCATCTATGCGAACTTATAAATTGAAATCTGGTATATCTGTAAGTTGATTATTATTTATCTATATAAAGGATCGAGGGCAATCTTTACATATTCCTGTGGAATAATCTCTAGGGTACTTTTTTAAGTGAGAAAAAATAAAATGCAGAGCAACATTTGTAGTATGTTTTGTGTAGAAATACCTTTTGGTTTGCAAGGGGAATATGTGTATATGTGTTTATAAGCGTGCATGTTTGGTATTTGTTCATCATGCTGATCTGCTAATATTTCCCAAGACCCATGATGATAGAACAGCAATCAGCTAATAAATTATGCCTAGATGAGGAAGGAAGACAAGAGTGGGAGAGGGATTTCTATGAATTTAATGTGCTCTATAATTTTGACTTTAGAATAACATTACTACTTTACATAATTAAAAATAAATTGACAAAGAAAATAAAGCAACGCATGTAATTTTTATTTATTTGTTTGTTTTCCTTGGGGGAGAAGATTCAAACACTTTAAATTGAGAAAAGAAAGGTGCAGAATTAAGATACAAGATGCCAATTTTGTAAATCATACAGAGTACACTCAAAACAAAGTCAGATTATGCACACAAAATGATAATGAACTTGTTTCTGGATGATAGGATTATAATCCTGTACTTTTTCAAAGTGGTTTACATTTCTCCACCAAAAACTAAAATGTGATAATTTATAGAATGGCAGTTCTGATTTTTTCATTACAGATCAGCTGTGGTATTTTGCCTTTTTTATTTTTTATATTCATCATATATATATATATATCTTATTGTTTGGGTTCATTGAGGATATTAAGAATTAGGTTACACTACCTGTGTTCTTTAGGTAAAGTCCCTCTTAGAATTGTGTATCACCCCCAAGAGCTGTGCTAACCCTCGGCCCCTCCTTTACTCCCCCTTCCCCACTCCATTGTTCCCCTGCCCACCACCTGGAACTGATTGGAATTTTTCTTTTACTAAGATATGTATTAGATCACCTACTGTCTTCATATTAGAATTGAGTACATTGGATTCTTGCTTCTCCATTCTTGTGATGCTTCACCAGGAAGAATGTGTTCCACCTCTATGCCGGTTAAGACAAAAGATGTAAAGTCTCCAGTTTTTAGTAGCTGAATAGTATTTCATGGTATGCATAAAGCACAGTTTTTTAATCCGTTCGTGGGTTGCTGAGCATTTAGGTTATTTTCACATTTTGGTGATTGCAAATTGAGCTGCGATAAACAGTTTAGTGCAAATGTCCTCCTTATAAAATGATTTTTCTTCTTCTGTAGATGCTCAGTAATGGGATTCTGAGAGCTAAGAGAGGTCTAATTTGAGTTCTTTGAGCATTCTCCATACTTTTTTCCAAAAAGGTTGTGTTAGTTTCCAGTCCCATCCAAAACAGCATCTGAAGCTTTGAGACTTTGTGATGTGGGCTGTTCTCAGTAATGCATAGGAAAAACAAAGGAATCCAAAATATCTGGGAATGGTTGAAAATTATTTTCCTTTATAATTTTTACAAAAACTGCCCTACTTCTTTCCCAATTTGATTTTGAATCATTTATACAACATTGTATCATGATCTTTTTCTTTCTTTCTATTACATTCATTTTTGAAAGCATTCACATGTGTTAGAGATCCCTTCTCACTGGCTTTCACAGACCTTTTTCCCTCCTACTGAGATACTACATTCTTCTAACAAGAAATCACTGCCAAAGTCAATGTCACAAAGCTTTCCCCCCATGTTTTCTTCAGAGAGTTTCATAGTTTTATTTCTTAATTTAGGTCTTTGAACTATTTTGAATTAATTTTTGTACAATGTATCAGGAAAAGGTGGGAAAGGGTCCAACTTCATTGTTTTTACTTTTGAATATGCAGTTTTCTCAGAAAAGGAACTAATTTGTTAAGTAAATATTTTTATACAAATTTGCTTCTATATTAAACACTCCCTTTGCTAAAATTACCCATGATAAATTCTCAGACAATAAAGATTTCTGTAATGCTTATTATGGAAGAAAAAGCTAACAAAATATCTTTCCCACAATTTTATCATTCATTAATTTCTACATTCATCAAAGTGTTCCACTGTCCCACTTACATATGAGAGTAGAAAATAACACAAGTGCTTTCACTCTGTTTAGTCAGACTCTAGATTCAGTCTGACAATAAGTTTTTTGTCATTATTTCAACAGTTCTGGTTCACACTCCTGAAGGATAAACTATTGTCTGAGATTTGGTCCTGGAAAAATGAGAGAATAGTGTAACTTGCACGAAGACTCCAACTGAAGTATAAAGCAGGAAACACTATATCTAGGGTTCAAAAGTTTAATGTGACTGGATAGAAAGGTATTAGGAAACGGTATATAGCTGGAACTGACATTCATCCATTATTGGGTTTTGGTGTTGCTTGGTTTGTTGGTTTGTTTTTTGAGACCAAGTCTCGAATGATGTGGTGTCATGTCCTAGTTCAAGCAACCTCAAAGTCTTGAGTTCAAGAGATCCTCTTGCTTAGTCTCCCAAGTAGCTGGGAACCTGCCACAATGCCCACTAATTTTTCTATTTTTGTAGAAACAGGGTCTCACTCTTCCTCATTGAACTCCTGAGCTCAACCAGTCCACTGTCTCGGCCTCTCAGAGTGCTGGGACTAAAGGCGTGAGCTACTGTGCCTGGCCCATTCAGGATTCAGTCTCTTCCTTTTCAGCATTAAAATTTTAACTAATTTTTTGGATGCATGAAAATAATTTACTATCTATAATTGTTGCAAATATTATATTTGGAAATTTTTTGTTACTTTCAATGCCTTTGGAATAATAATTAGACCATATTTTTTATTTTCTAAGTAATTACTTTTATATTATAGACTTCTTCCCCCAGAAAAACTTTCATTAGAAAAAAGCAGATTTAGAAAATTATAGTACTTATGATTCTCTTATCACCTTATTCACGAGAATTCTCTAACACAATTGCCTTACAGAATCTGGCTGATTACTTAAATATCAGATCAATTCAATGAAAAATAAAAGCAGTAGACACAGTTTGATTTCTTCTATATGAGTGCTCTAAATGTCATGCCACTAGTGAGACCACTTTCAAAAGTAGCATAAGAAAATACGTCTTAAAAATGCAAAACTAATGAAAGGCAATTCTCTCTTAAAAGAAAAGGAATGGGTGGTCTTGAATAAATATATGTGGGCAGAATCAAAGCTTCTTTAACAAAAGAAATAGTCTCCAAAACCTATACATTAGCAGAGAGCCAGGAAGCATGAAAAGGCCTCAAAAATCTCAAAAGAGACATTTGGGGAGTTTGTGAACCACAGTTCTGCCCAAGTCTCTTAGGGTGTCCATAAATAGAGTCTGTTACTGACATGGCGTCTGCGTTTTCCTTGCACCTGGACTCAATCGGGGGAATCCCGCAGGCAAGAGACGCTCTTCTCCCTCGAAATCCAGAATAATATAAAGGGGAAAATGAAATGCTTATACATAAATTTTCTATATTAAAATAATATACCCAGAAAAATAAACATATTCATTTAGATTTTTTTTTAAGTCCATGCAGAAAGAATTCATGAATAGCCTCAGATGTGACTTTTGTACTGCTTTAAGATAGATCATTGGTCCTAGATGCTTTCCATGCTAAATGAAAAGGGGAAATTGAACCAAGTTTAACAAAGAGAGAAAAGCCATAGGGTAGGGAAAGTGGAGTGATTCTTCCCTGCACTGAAGGAAGAGTGGCTGGTTGATGCTGCTTCCTACACCCTGGGTTCTCTAATTTGCTCGACATTGTGGTTGTAAGTAGTGGAGGTTTGTATTTCCCAAATCCTCCTAATACCCAGCCTTCATGTGTCTTCTTAGCTTTTAAGGAAAGACGGCCTTCAGGAAGAACCAAATAGTAACTAGACAGGTAGGAAAGCTGACTGGGTCATGTTAGACTTACATTAGTATAAATTCCTGTAATAATTAAGAGCTATCATTTATTTATCATTAAATGTTCATCAACCATTTTATATATATATATATATAATTAGAAATGTCTTTACTATGTCTCTGCAGCAGGTGATGAAGCTGAAGATGAGTGAGGCTGTGTAGCTTAGCTCTCTCCACATGGCAAATGTTTGAACCTGGCAGCTCTGCTCTAGGGTAGAAGGGCCTACCCAGCCCACCGCTTTCTCTGTCTCCAAGCTCTGCACTGCCTCTTATCCAGAGTTCTTTTCGCACACTGCTTTGCCTCATAGACATTCTTAGCGTAAAGAATTTGTACATCATAAAAATGACGTTAAAACACAACAGATCCCACGTCAGTCTGAAGTGTGTATAATCAAGAGAAATACAATCATATGTACACTACAGAATGACTGAGCATGAACAAAGCACTATTTTGCCACAAACTAGAAATTACATGAATTCTCATCAACAGAAGAGTGAGTAAATAAGTTGCGGTGTATTTGCACAACGGAGGACTGTGCAGTCATAAGAACGGATGGACGGTGGTGACAGAAAACACAGGGTGGATGTATCACAGGCCTGGGCAAGAGGCGCGAGGCACAGAAGACTGTGCTCAAAAATAGGCAAAATGATCTATAATGATAAAAATGAGGACGGGGGTCACCTTTTCAGTCAGCAGCACCTGGAGAGGGCACACAGCTGCTTGTGGGTTCTGAGAATAGATGCATAACACAGGACACACTTGATTTTAGAATATTCATCAAGCTGTTCGCGCTTGTTTATATGTGGTTTACATCGATAAAATATTTTTAAAGTACGGTGCATTGTCAATAAAAGTATGAGTTAATATATATTTTAGTTAACATATATTTTATTTAAAATTAGCACTTCCAGAGGCCTGCCTAGTCTTTAATTACCTTCCCAACTCCATACTTTAAAAGATGTCCATATTTGCACCCATACTATAGAGAAAATTTTCCTTCTTAAGACAGAGCTTTCAATAACAAAAATTGGAAACAAGAAAAATGTTCATTATCATGGGTATAGTCAATGAAAATCTAAATATGCGATACCAATGCACACTCACCACAAAAGATGCCAGGGATTATGTTTCTTTTCTTTTCTTTTTTTTTTTCTTTGTGCAGTTTTTGGCCAGGGCTGGGTTTGAACCTACCACCTCCGGTATATGGAGCCATGAGCCAGTGCCCTACACCTTTGAGTCACAGGTGCAGCTCACATGTTCTTTTTTTTTTTTTTAGTGCAAATCGCAAAAGCATATGTATATAGTGTTTCATTTTTATACAAACAAGATACGTTTATGGGCACGTATGTTTGAAAGGTGCTATCAGTGTAGGAAGTAAACAGGCGGACATCAAACTCTGCGAGGGTGGGGAGGAGGCAGGTCGGGGCGTGGGGCCGAGGGTGCGGTCACTGCAGCCGGATGGCAGGTGGAAAGACAGGAACTTCCTCTCCTTTAAAACCTGATAAAATTTTTAACTTTTTGCTTTTTTTGCACTTTTAGTAATTTGAAAACTTTTTAATGATAAAAAAACTGACATTTTAATAATATCTTAGTTTATCAAGACATTTTCTTTCTTAATATTTGCTGTCCTGCTATCTCTCTATACTTTTGTTGTTTCTTCCCTTTTTGCGTCTTTCCCTCAGCTTAAAAAACACATTCTAAGTCTCTCCCCAAATAGAAAGAAGAAAAAGTCCATTAATTACAAGTGAGCTTTCAAAAAACTATCTCCGATCTTTCTTCTTCTTTTCACAGTCAAATTAATAAAGTGTAAACCGAGGTCCTCTCTCGCTGCGTGTCTTCTTGTGGGTTTGCCCACCAAGACCGGCCCCTGCCTCTGTCTGTGGATCACATTTTGATGGCGTTCTTCGGTGACCTCTCCATTACTTCCACCTTCACTTTAACTGCGATCTGATGGCCTTCTTTGGTAATATCCCTTCTCCGCTCTGAGATCCCCTCCTCGGCCTTTGAGTTGGCTCCCACCAAGCTCTGCCCTCTTCTCTAACGATGCCTTCTGCGTCTCCGAGTGCCCTCTCTTCGCTCAACTCCTTAAATGATGATGGATCAAGGGGTCTTAGGCTGCCCTGTTCACTGCACACCTGCGCGGACGCCGAGCGCAGGGGCCTCTGAGGAATATCCGCAGAATATTAGCGTCTGGGTGACTCTGCACAGGATAGAAAGGACGCGTGTCCAGCCAGTCCGCGTCTTCCTTAGCTCCTGCCTGGTGACCAGCATGCGCTATTTTACCACCACATTTCATCCATGGACAAAGGCTGTGTTTTCTAACCATAACGTGCTGAATAAGGACCTTCCCTCTGCATTTGCACCGTTGGTGACTAGTTCCAACTTGCATGGAGACCTCCTGACACACCCGTGTTTCCAGCCTCCACTGCTCGCTGCTCTGATCTGAGTGAAAATACACATCTGGTTTCGTGGCTGCCTTTGTGGTTCCCACGGTCCACAGAGCATCCCACCATCGGTTCATTCTTTACGTTCTACCTCACCTTTCCTCTTCACATATCTACAACTGGCAGAAAACTTAGCTAATTAAAGCAGCTTACACGTACTGTGACGTTTCATACTTCCGTGCATTTGTGCACTGGGCCATGAACGCCCGTCCTTTCCACCTGCTTAGTCCCCTGGCATCTTTTGGACAGGTTTCAAAGGATCTATGGGGAAAAATTATGTAATTGCTTTGTGTGTCCTTCATAGCCTAGGAATAACTCCAGAATCTAAATTCCCAAACGAGTAAATATCACCATTCAAGCGCACTGGTGGGCTTTTTACACTATCTGCTTCCAAGGCCTCGGAATGCTGAAGATGGCAAATCTCGTCTCTGCTCTGAGGTTGCACATCTTTGTTCATTTGTATGCTAATTCAAACAGAAAGCAATATGTTGTAACGATGATGGTTATTCCAGAAGACTGTGCATCTAATACTTTTTTAACACATAATTTAATATTGTAATTCAGGGACCAGCAGTAAAACTTGATTCCTTCTGTTGTTTAGCAAATCTGTAGATTATTTCCTTAAGGAAACAGTGTTAAACATTGAGTTCTCAGTTTAAGGGGCAGCAGGGCCTTAAAATCTATTCTGGCTCATTGGGTTTCTTAGTTATACACACAAATGTTGGAGAAAGTTAAATGACTATGTAAAACAATGAGAAAAAGATGAATGATAAGATATAAAGTGAAACTCTGCCCACTCATCATAGACCATTGTACTCATAAGGGAAGAACTACTCTTTAATTATAAGGCTCACACAAAGACTGATTGTCTTGGCTTTAAAGGATGTTTTAATAAAGGTCCATAATCAAAGTGTTTAATTAGTAATTCTTTACCGCACTAATGTGCTAATATTCTTATTAAAGTACTTTATAAACATTAAATTCATTTTAAAATCCTGCCTATGCATATATTGAATTTTGTTATTCCCATTTACTAAATAGAGACCAGATACTAAAATTTTCAAGTTACTAGAAATAGTAGTTACTTACATGTGGATGAAGGACAAAGATTCACTTATTTTTTAACTCAATCTGTGTTAAAATTGTGTTACTCAATTATTTTTTAACTCAATCTGTGTTATGTAGTGTAAAACTAAATAAATGTGCCTTTGTATTTCAGTATTTCTTTACTATTTTCTAAAATTGTAGATTATTTAAGTGGCAACACTTTAAATTTATTACTAGTTTTTTATAAACATGCACATTTATTTTAAATAATTTTAGTACATGACATAGATGGCTTTTACAGTTTTTAATAAGCTAAAATAGAAATTTGTAAATATGATAGTGTCTACTTCTGCAACAAACATTTGTAAGGTAAAATAAGGTATTGATAGAAGAACATCTGCATAACCAAATCAGATGAAAAAAATCTCAAAAAGTTTCAACATATCTTCTGGATTAACCAAAAAGGAAATAATGAATGACTCAAGACCCTACACTGCTAAAGGAAAGGGGAGGGATGAGTGCCAAAAGGCTGTGAGTTCTGTTGCAAAAATCTGATTTTTTATTATGCTTTTGCTAGTAAAGCAGTACTAAAAATTATAGAAGATTCAAAGAGAGTAACATTTCCACAAAATTTTCTACATGTGCTGACATTAATTGTGGTAAAGAATTTATAGCCACGTAAATAATAATCACATTGTCATAATTAAAATCTGCCACCTTGTGAGGGATAGAGATCCTATATTTTCAGATAAATCTTACAGCATTCGCTAAAAACTAATAGCTATTCTCCATGATAGATTTTGAGAGGTACCTAGATTATTATGACTAATGGAAACAGAAAAATGTGAGAACATAAACTTACCTTTTCTCAAAAACCGTTGAAGCCAGAGATTTTAAACATTCAAGGCACTTGGAAACGTTAGTTGTACGTACAAATGTCCAAGTAAAACAAACTTTAACTGTACCAGTAAGTAACAATGAAACAGTGAACCTTCATTTTTAAGAGGCTTTACTATAATTATCTAAACTCAAAAGAGTTTCAGTTTATGAAATGATCCAAAGCAATTTGTCTCCTTAAAATTCATAACCTGAAATTTGAAAAAAAAAAAAAAAACTTGAATGACCTAGAAAAGGAAAAGCCCATTTTAAACTAGAGCCTCTGAACTAATCCAAAGTGTGGAAGGCAAGGGAGAATACACTAAAACTGCAAAAATACAAATGAACTAAAGAAAAACACACACAATCCCTAATGCTTTATAATAAAACTATAGAAATAAATGCATGTACCTTTATTATACTATAGGAATTGAAATCAAGAAGAAAGAAAGATAGAGAAGCAGGAAGAAAGAGAAAGTGCAGTCTATTTATCCAGAACAATCATCATCAAAATCTACAATGATTCAATCAACCAAAAATCCCTAGGCTTTCTGAAATTACACAGGTTATATCTGCTGCTTGAAAACTTAAAATGATTGGCTCATTTTATCTGTTATTAAATGATTCTAAAACAACTTAATTCCTTCTTGCCTCATGAAAGAAATAACTTTTCAAGAAAGCTTGGTAGAAACCCTTTTAAGGTACAATAATGTTAGGTTTTTTTGTACAAAGAAAAATATAATTACGACAATTTTATCTCTATACTTTTTAGAGCACTGTTGGGAGTTTCAACATATGAAGGCTTTCAATTTTGTACAATAGCCTTTAGCTTTAGCTTTTCAGCTCTGTAGGTAAATTTTAAATAACATATTACTAGTATGATGTCTAAAAGCAAGTTTACTACTTCTTATATTAACAGTATATCCTCAGACCAATCTTTTACTTTCCTTAATATTAAAAAACAAATCACAAACATTATGCTACAACTACTTTTCAGCCCATCTCTTAAGGCATGATTCTTTATTTTCTCAACAAAATAAGGTACTTTACAAATATGAATAATAACGTATTATACATTAGGGTTACTATCCTTCCCATTCATTTTTCAAAATCTGGAATGTAATCCTATGACATCTTATTTCTAATGCAGACAAAAATAACTTATCAAGCGCAAAAATTGACTATAAGGACATAGGATTCATACTCATTTGGCCCGCTCTCCTCAATTCTGTTCACTAAGTTATATCTTGAGTTAAAAAGTAAGTAACACAAAGTTACATTTGGCCCATTAGGAAAAATATGTAATCTTGCAACAAAAAAGCCATTTAAAACAAAGGAGATGGCCACAAGGACTCATGCAAAATATTTTAAATACTCCTGTTGAACAAAATTATTTAACTGATTTTTTTCAAGAACAATAGTCCCTAATATCTCATTTGCATGTTTTGAAAATATAAAGATGGTGGCATCTTTAAGTGAATTACATGAATGATCTTCACTTCTTGTTAATTTCATGGGTCTGTTTACAGTGTGCTAATTTTGTTCTTTAGATTTGAAGAACTTATAGAGAAAGAAAATTATAGCCAGTTCCTCCATGACAAGGAAAATTTCATCAATGACACTGGCTGCATCAAAAGTCAGCTTCCACGCCAGTTGTAGGGGTGGGGTTAAAGCAGTGCTATTGAACCTGTTGTAGTAACTGTGGTGGAAGCTGTAGAAGAGGAAGGCAGAGTTGTGGTCTTAGCTGTAGAGTTGTTTGGCTCCAGAGCAGTGATGGGCACACAAGTCTGTCCTGTTCACAGCAGGACCGTCCTGAGCTGTTGAGTTAGGAGAGCAGTGGCTCTCATCTTTATACTCTGTCCCCTAAGCAGGCAGCAGCATCAGTGGCAGCTGAAACAGTGGCCACAGATATGCTACCTTCACAGGTTTCTGGTCTGGCCACTAGCTGGAGGGGTGTCAACTGTGCTGGGGTTATCCTAGTGGTGGGTTCTCAGGTCATCCTCTTCTGGGCCAGGGTCATGTTCTGACCCACGGACAGCAAGCAGAACCCAGCTAGGCAGGCAGAGGCCAAAAGCAGTGGTGGGAGAGGCTGAACATATTCTGTGCCTAGCACTGGTGTCCCGGCAAAAGCTGTGGTGCACAAAACTCTGTCAATCCCTCCATCCCCTGTGGCAGAATTCTAAATTTAAATGACTTCCTGTCCCCCAGTACACATTCAATGTTAACTTTATTTGGGAAGTGACCTTTGAAAGGTGCTGAAAGGCAACCCATCTTGACCAGCCATGGCACAGTGATAGGACCACTTACCCTTCTCATTTATGAGGCACCTATCTTGTCCATCTTGTTCTGTAGTCATTAAGTATAATTTGTTTCTGTAATGGAAGTGTAATTCCTAAAGGGCATGGATTTTGTCTCATGTGTCTTAATGGTCCTAAGGCAACTAGCTTAAAACTCTGCACATTGCATGCACAGACTAAACTTTTGTTATTAATTTATTGCCTGAGACATAGAGGTAATTGGAACAATATGGCTCTGCTTTGAAAGAGCTAAGCTTTAATCTAATTATAAAAAAAGAAAGAGATGTTTAAAATGGTTGGGGAATGGAAAGAGAAAAATTAAAAGGAAGAGATAGAATCTAGAGTGTAGAGCACTACGATTGCTTTGCAAGAATAAAACCAGTGCATATGCATTAAAAGTCAAAGAGGACAAGGCAAAGTCTCAGAGTATTAGAAATTCCTAAACGGTAACTCTTAACTAACCTTTGATATTCTAGATTGTGATTTTAAGAATTGTAAAAAAAAAGAAAAGAAAAGAATCAACAGAAATACATGACTCTTTGGATTTTGAGTGAAAATGAAAAGAGTTAAAAATCACATCCATATTTCAGTTCTAAAAGCCTGGGACTCTGGGCCCATCAGGAATCGGACAGCTGAGACCATCCTGAACCTGTGTTCAGAGGTGCACTTGTAGTTTGGGATATTGATGAACATGGGGTATCTCAGAGAATTAGAGGAATTAAGAAGCCTCTTCCATACTTGAGAATCTTGATATATTGATGATATGTAAGTATCATTCAGAAAAATTCTCAGGAGCATACAACAAACATTTTTTTCTTGCTCACAAGTCTGTGGATTGGAGGGTGGATCACTCTGCTTCACTGAGTGTGTTAGATGGTTCTGCTCCTGGTAATTCATTCTGGGTCTCAGGCTGGAGTGTCAGTGCAGTGGCAATAGGAGAACAAGCAGGCAAGCTCAACTGCACAAGCACATCTCCAGGCTCCACCCACAGGAAGAATGTTCCATTGGTCAGAGCAAGTCATATGAAGAAGCCCAATGGCTGGGGGTGCAGTGTGCACCCTCCTCACCATGGTGCCATATCAAGGACACAGACATATAAAACTACACAGGTGTGAAGAAGCAGTAGCAATAATTCAAGTTCTCATGTCTGCTTTATTAAATATGCTAGAAATTTTGGAAGCCTGCTATAAAATGTTAATATATTTAAAATATTTGTATTTAATAAATTACTAACTTTAATACATATACAAATATAATAATGGTGTATCTAAGCTCGTGTGAAGATATTAAAATTCAGAATGTGAGTGTTTACCTGAATGTACACTCTGGATCAAATAGGCATCTGTCTGCCGCCTCCCATTTCTGGGTTTGAATTCCAAATATAGAAACTTTGTGAAACTTCAAACTGCTTAATTGTTAGCATGATAATATAAAGGGAAAAATTTAGTGGAAAAATGTTATTAAAAATTATGCTTTTGTGTCAACAGTGCAAGCCCAAATCTTAGGTATATTCTCTGTATACATGACTGGCAGGTGGGTAGAGTGTATACCTTCAAATGTTTCATATCTTTTGTAATGCTTGTTGTATGACCTTTATCTGTCATATTTTCTTAGATGATAGAAAAAGAAGTCATGGAGATCCAGATGGAATGCAACTAATGTAAGACCAAGGAGAACTTGAGGGCAAAAACATATCTTTCCTACTGTATATTGGAAACCTATAGAACTTCCCATGATATAAAAGCAAATAATGGTTTACAAAAGGGATCAATAAATATAAATATTGTTTTGCTTTTTTATACTTCCTGTTCACCAGGTCAAAAGAATTCATTTTTGTTTTTAAGTGAATTAGCCAAGGATAAGATTTTTCTATTGGATCAGACTATTGTCACCAAACAGTGGGAGCTGACCTTGCTCTGGATCATCAATCTGTAATTAGAGTCCTATTGTCATGTTTTAGGACACTTGCAGATGGGATTGTTATATAACATATTTTCTTATAATTTAACCCAAATGTTTTAAGGCCTCATTAATTTATATATTCAACAAAAATTCTTAAGGGACCAGTCTGTTCCAGATACAAGTAAGGCACTTGGATACTATAATGGAGAAAATGTCAGAGAAGATCTTTCCTCTTAGGGAGCTTACATATCTAAAGAGGAGAAGAATGAGAAATTTTCAATAAGATAAAATAACAATTATAAAAATGATTTAGAGAAATGATACAACAGAACTTTTTGTCCTGTAGAGCTTAATAACCCAGGAAAAGGAGTTGATGTTTTACTGTGAGTGTGAGAAGACATTTGAACAGAGAAGTGACTTGATTTCTATTTTAAAATATTTAATTTTTTTGAAATATTCAAAAAGAAATTGATTTCTCTTTGGATAAATCGATTTTGAAGGGACAGGAGCAGTGTAGGAGAATAACAGCCAAGACTTTGACCCGAGTCATTTGGAGCAGGGGTGGAGAGAAACGTGGCGCTGTCGAAGGTCTGTGGGTTCAGTCCACAAAATTCACTGATAAAGCTGACAGGGCAGATTAGGGAAGTAAAAAAATAAGAATTAATTTTCAGATATTTGGCTTCAGCAGTAGGGTATATGATGTTTGCTGAGATAGAGACAATTGGGAAATGAAAGTTAAGGCAAGGTTCTGTGGTTCATTTTGAGAAGCTTATCAGAAATACTGTGAAAATACATAATAGATGGTTTGATAGTCAAGATCTGCCCTTCAGGAGATGGCCAGGGCTAAAGATAGTGTTAGTAATATATACACATTATTAAAATGCCACAGGATTGAGTAACCTCACTTGGGCAAATGCTTTATAGAGATAATAGAACTGGTCCGAGAATGAGCCAGTGTACTTTAATATTTGCAAGCTGAGTTGAAGAAAAGGGCCTAGTATAGGAGACTGAAAAGTAAATGGATTAGGAAGAAAAGAAACAAAGTATAAAGTCACAATAACTAAGGGAAGAAAAGAGTTCAAAAAGGAAAAACATCAAATGCCATAAAGATATAAGTGAGAAAAGAACAGAAACACCAGAAACACCACTATATCAGGTAGGTTCTCAGCAGGAAGTAGATGGCATGTGCAAATTAAAGTAGCTCAAGAAAGTTTAACTAGAAGGACATTTGCAAAGGTTTTTGCCAAATGTCTTAGCTCATTTTGTGCTACTATAAACAGAATGGCACAGACCAAATAATTAATATAAAACATAAATTCATTGGTTCATGGTTGTGGGGGCTGGGAAGCCCAAGGCACCAGCATCTAGTGAAGCCTTCTACTGCATCATTCCAGGGAGCAAAGATAAAGAGGTGGTGAGAAAGAGGCAAAGGGGAAGCCAAACTCATTTCTTATAGGAAATCATTCCCCTAATAAAGAACTCACTCTTACAATAAAGGCATTATTCAATTCATAAGGGCAGAGTTCTTATAGCCAAATCACCACTTAATGATTCCACCTTTTAATAGTCTTACCATGGGATTTATATCTCAACATGAGTTTTGGAGAAGACAAACATTCAAATTATAGCACTAGTTATAGGGAATCACAAGAAATAGTAATAGCAAAGTGTTTACCAACCCTAGAGCCAAAGAACCAGAGGATCAAGTAGTTACTAGAGGGTGGAAGGAGTATGTTTTTCAGAGAAGAATATTATTAAAGAATTGATACAAGAAATATGACCAACTTTCAAGTCCTTGTAAAAAGAAGACTGAAGAATTGGATGTTCACATACAGCTCTCATCTTGGTCTCTGGTCTTCTACTGATTTTTTTCCATTGGCTAAAGACAGCTATAAAACAAAAAGCAAAGAATCTGACTATAATCCATATAGACCAGCCTCCCAGGGCAGAGCTGGAGGAAGGGGGGTGAAAAAGAATCCAGATCACTGGACTAATATTAGTATATAGAACAGAAAATGAGCTGAAATAAATGAAAAAGAGAAACTGAGGTGAGGGTGTCAAGAAAAGGACCCTATAATCCTCAATCAAGAAATATTACTATAAATAAAGTCAAAGATGTAAAAGGCATGAAAAATTACTAGAGAATGGTTTGGGGTCCACTGAGGATTCTTTCTTGTTACTTTAGCTTGTTGTCATTATTGCTGTTTTAGAGTGAATACAGCAGAGAATATTTATATGCTAAGAAGAAAGCTTTAATAGAAAGGGGCGGGGATAATTGATAGACAGGGAATGATTACACTAGGAAAGACCTTGGCAGATCAGACAGAGTAATCAAGAAAAAGGGAAGACTTTGTCTGAGTTAGAAACATAGGCATATTAAAAAAAGTAATAATAATAATAGTACAGACAAAAAGTGTGTGAATTGTTTTGGACTGGCTGGTTCTTTGTGGAAGGGAAAATTAGGGAAGTTCTATATTATTTCAACTGTTTTCCCAGTTATTGGATGTGAGTAAGGGAAATAGAGGGTGGGTGAAGTGGAGGAAGGAGAAAAATGAAACCACTTATAGAAAATGGGGAAATTAACATAGTAGAGAGGTGCAGTTAGGATGCTTAGGGATTATGAGTGCTTCTTTGAAGCACAAGGCCCGGAAACTAAGTCAGCATGATGTCACCAAACTTGTGTGTTTCTCTCCGGAGAAGACAGTTAATATCTTAGGTTCAGGTGCTGAGAGATATGTTTAACCAAGGGTGGACATTTGTCACTCATGTTCAATAAAGGGCCTTGTAAGGAGTATTAAATAAGCCATAGATATTCAGCTATAAGAAGGGACATGAGGCTATAAACTTGGTTACAGAGCAGTATTTTTCACTCTTTTTTATCTCATGGCACACTTAAACCTATAGTTAAACTTCCATCGCACACTTAAATTATGTCTATTAAAAAAATAATACTTACTATAGTTTGAACTTCTTTCAAAAATGATTTCATTAATGATCTTTAAAAATTTTGTAGCACACCAAAGATCCTCTCATGGCACATCAATGTGCTATGGCACGCCAGTTGAAAATCAGTTATAGATGATAAGAAAGCAATAATTTGATACATGAGAGACCTCCATGATGTTGAAGAAATGGTGCAGGTAATTAATTAAAGCAAAGCTAGAGGATTAGGAGGCAGCAAAAAAGGAGAATAGGTGAAGTTTTTATATTGATTTAGTTAATAAAGATATTCATGGTAGTGTGTCTGAAGTGATGTAGAGGAGAAAGGATGAAAAAACTAAAAAAGGAAAGTTCTGGAAAAATCATCTATGTTGCCAAAAATATCGATTGTATATAATGATGGAAAGGTGTCCCTGCAGGCCAGGCCCCCACCTGCACTCTGCGGTGGCTCTATAGTCTACCCCTGAGTTCCAGGAAGAAAAGAAGAAAGCAACATTGCATCTCCTTTCTTTTCTTTTTTTCTTTTATTTGAATAATCATAGTTTTAATTTTAATTTTAATTTTTAATTAAAATCATAACCGTATACATTTATGGAGTACCATGTGATGATCTGACATACAATGTGGAACGCTAAATCAACAGAACTCAAATTAATCATTAAAGAAAAAATTAAACAACCCCATTTCTTTGTGGTCGAGAGACTTGAACGGAATCATCTCTGAAGATGATGGACGAATGGCCAACAAACACATGAAAAAATGCTCATCATCTTTAATAATCAGAGAAAAACAAATCAAAACAAAACCACTTTTTGATATCACCTAACTCCAGTAAGATTAGCCCACATCACAAAGTCACAAATCTGCAGATACTGGCGTGGATGTGGAGAGAAGGGAACACGTCTATACTGTTGGTGATATTGCAAACTAATACAGCCTTTATGGAAATAAGTGTGGAGAATTCTCATTGATCTTCCCTTACTAGGTATCTACTTAGAAGAAAAAAAAATCATTTTACCACAAAGATATCTCCTCTCCTTTCTGAACAGACCTCCTTTCCTTAGGCTTTTCAGGGTCTTTCTGCAGTTCCTGCCCTGTCATTTCATATTCGTTGATTCTAGAGAAAACAACAGTTGTGTTCCCCTCTTCTGACATCTTTCCCTTGTGCCTGCTTTGGCTCACTGTTCCCTCCAATAACATCTCTTCCTTCACTATCACATCATGCAAATATACACTTGGGGAGTCACTTGTCCAGCACATCTGTCTTTTGGTTAGATTCACGAAAGTTTACTACAGGGCTTATTATTTGATCAAGATACCTAAAAAGAAAAAAATAAATATTTGTCTCATTTGTCTAATGTTTTTTCCTGATTTGTTATGCATGATGGTGGACAGGAATGAGTTATTGTTATGCACTATTTCTTAAGGCAACTGCATAACAAATATTTTATTAAGATTTGGACTATATCTATCCAAAATACATCTATTTTCCCCAACACATTTTGCTATTCTGTTAGCCATGCCTACTAATGTTGCTGAGAGGAAAGCAATGCTAAATGAGCCAAATAAGCAAGAAACAACATAATTCTTAACTAATGACCAGATCTAGTAGAACCTGATTGGTGGGAATTTTTACTCTTTATAAATTTATTTCAACTATTATCTAAGTCATGTAAAAGAGGTATTTAGGCAATAAGTAACACAAATGGACATCATTCTGATAGGAAAGAATCTTCAGATAGCCAGATTTGTAAAAATGATAAAATACTTGATATATGAGTAATTTATGCTGTGATCTGAAAATAACTTATGTTTCTTAATTTTATCTAGAACTATAATAATTATTAAATTTGTGTAAAAGACTTAATAAATAGACAATATACAGGGAGGTTAGCAGCATACTTTTTTTTTAAACTTTTTTTTTTTTATTGTTGAGGATTCATTGAGGGTACAAGAAACCATGTTACACTGGTTGCATTTGTTAGGAAAAGACCCTCTTACAATCGTGTTTTGCCCCCAAAAGGTGTGGCACACACCAAGACCCCAAGACCCCA
>CAUYON010058101.1:0-19935 GCA_963573935.1 Arctocebus calabarensis
TAGTTTAACATAATATGACTTTAATATTTGGGGAAAGGAAGAGCAGAGAGAGGGAAGGAGTAAGGGGGGTGGGGTCTTGGGGCTTGGTGTGTGCCACACCTTTTGGGGGCAAAACACGATTGTAAGAGGGTCTTTTCCTAAAAAATGCAACCAGTATAACATGGTTTCTTGTACCCCCAATGAATACCCAACAATAAAAAAAAAAAAAATTAAAAAAAAAAAAAAGAGGGGCAAAAAAAATCAATGTTAGCTTCGTGAAGAGAGTTCTGTATCTCAAACAATCAGCTTCTTGTCCATCACCAAGTTCAATAAAAGTACACAAAGTCCTAGGGACCTGATAATAACTGAGAATATTCACAGGCTGCTTCCCCAGGCTTCTTTTAATCGTTGATTCTACATTTGGGTGGTCTTACAATTAGCTGCTTCTGTGGCTCCATACATCTCTCATGCTTTCAATCTGGGATAAACGGGGGGAACTTGTAAATTAGAACAGTTACTACAACAGTTGTCCTTCCTTACACATTCTGGTTTTAATAATGAGCCACTATTACTCCAGAGAAACCTTTCAAAAGCTGAGTATTGTTTCAAAATCTGCTTATTTACATTTCTCATGGAACTTTCTGTGGTACGCTCTGTTCAGTAGGAAACATCTGTCTTTGGGGTTTTTTGTCACAGTGAGACAGTTTACTACAGGGCATGGCCAGCCCGCGTGCTCATAGATAACTCTCCAGCACAGGCTGGCCCATGCACACGTGTTCACAGTGATAGTCACAGCCACGTCCTCAGGCAAACACTCATGTGCTCATTTGCAGAGAAGGTACAGAGGTGTGGTCCTCCTGAAAATGTTTCCAGAGGTTCCACGGACAGCGTCTATTAGTGACAAGAGGCAAGCCTATTGCTAAGACACAGTCTTTAATACTTTAGTGACATTGTAACGCTGTTCTTCTAAAAAGTGAGCTGAGATCCCTTGAGGAATATGTACTTCGGAAATTTTCAAATTAATTGGAGGACTAACTTCCCATTCACATCTTTCATTTTCATGGAAGTCCTGTGTGCACAGAAGTACAATGAAAGTTTTTTCTGTTTTGTTTGCATAGCCCTGACCTTCTTATATCAAATTAGGAAATGAAATCCTCTATTTTTTAAGATCCATGGTATCTTATAGAGGCCAAAGATCTTAGACACAAGGAAATTTACAAAGACAACTAAGCTAGATAGCAAACCTTCTTAAATATAGACCAATGCTCATTGGATATTTTTTACATCTACATTTTTTGTTAACATTAAGTTGAATTAGATGATTAAAACTGTACATAATTACTGTCTAACTCCCTAATAAGTGGAGCAGTACTTGAGAAGAAATAAAGTGACCCATCTCTCTGGTTTTTTGTTTTGTTTTTTAGACTGAGTCTCACTCTGTCACCTGGGTAGAATGCCCTGGCATCATCATAGCTCACAGGAACTTCAACATCATAGTTCACAGCAACCTCAAACTCCTAGGTTCAAGTGATCCTCTTGCCTCAACCTCCTGAGTATCTGATGGGTGACACCATACCCGGGTAGTTTTTCTATTTTTAGTGGAAACTGGGTCTCTCTCTTGCTCAGGCTGGTCTTGAACTCCTGAGCTGGAGCTATCCACCTGCCTTGACCTCTCAGAGTGCTAGGATTACAGGCGGAAGCCACCGCACCCAGCCCCTCTCTGCTTTTATGATATTCCTAGCACAGTGTTGAAGCAGCCCCTACAGGATCACGAGAGCCAGTTGTGTAGATCACTTCCCAGCTCCACATTTGGTGCCATCACAGTAGTAGCTTGAAATCTGCCATGGTGGAAGTTTACACCAGGGGAATAGGCATATGCTACGAACCAGGGCTTGATTTTCCCCAGACAGCTGGACATTGAGCATTATAGGCACATGCCTGGTTCTGGGCATCCCTCACAGAGTCGATGCCATGTGAAGCATGTTGGCCACTTAAGGCTGTTTGGACATCCCAGCCCCAGGCTGGGCTTTCATTCCTGCTGCAACAAAGTGATGTGGAAACAATCAAGGGCCACTTAGGACGTAGGAATCACCAAGTCTTAGAGTTGGAATACCCAGGTTGCTAATGAGTTCCATTCTATTTCTATGGGTTTATATTAGCTTTTTTAATCTTTCCTGTTGCTTTTTTTTTTCTTAGAGACAGAGTCTCACTTTGTCACCCTGGGTAGAGTGCTGTGGCATCACAGCTCACAGCAACCTCCAGCTCTTGGGCTTAGGCGATTCTCTTGCCTCAGCCTCCCAAGCAACTGGGACCACAGGCACCTGCCACAACACCTGGCTATTTTTTGTTGCAGTTTGGCAGGGGCCAGGTTCAAATCCGCCACCCTCGGTACATGGGGCCAGCACCCTACCCACTGAGCCACAGGCACTGCCCTCCTGTTGCATTTTATTTCTTGAATTCAACTCATTTTTCCAGATTATTTTAAAATCTTCTCTGGATCATAATTCTGGTAGGCAATATACCTGAGTGGTAGCACTTGGTAAATTGTAAAACCCAATGTAAATATAAACTATTGCTAGCATTTTCTATCACATTTGACAAATATACTATCAATATTTACAGCTGTGTTACTAAAATCGTGCTGAAAGAACAATGTCTTGGTTTGTGTTTCCAGGTGTGAAGACTTGGGGGAAGATAGTGTATTTTAAAAAATGATCCAAGGAAGCTACACAAGGGAGCAGGTGGGGAGAGGAAGGAAGGGGGGAAAGATCCTGCGTAGTGGAGACACTTATCATCAGGAGCAAAGCCTGCTCTCTTAGTATCTCTGTAGGTGGTACACAATCGCCTCTCTGAAAGGGGAGATCCCACAGCATTTACCCACCACCTCCCTTCCTCTAGCCGCTGAGCACAGTATCTCTCCTGTATTTCCAGGCAGTGACGCAACTTCTGAGAAACCCTGATGCAAAAAAGCATGGGATTCTGCTCCTGCTTGAGGCAGACCAACATTGATGTACACAGAAATTGTCTACCACTTACCAGGCATAGTGGCTCATCCTGGTCATCCCAGCACTTTGAGAAGCTGAAGTGGGAGAATTGATGGAGGCCAGGAGTTCAGCCTGGGCAATATAGTGAGACCCCATCTCTAGAAAAAATTAAAAAATTAGCCAGCCATGATGGAGCTTACCTATAGGCCCAGCTACTCAGGAAGCTGAAGAAGGAGGGTTGCTTGAGCCCAGGGAGTCGAGGCTCCTATGAACCATGATTCTACCACTACACTACAGCCTAGATGACAGAGTAAGACCCTGCCTCAGAAACAAAAGGTGCTCACCACAGCCTCTGCTAAAGCAGAAGTGGTCAAGGGACTACTCAGTAATGAGTTTTGGGAGTTGTTCATGAATTCATTTAGTACAGTAGAACCTCCACAGATGACCACCTTCCTACACTGACCACCTACCTACGTTTCATAGACCAGACTTGCACCACATGTACAGATAGACTTTCATTGACCACCTCCCTAATTTTCATAGACCAGACTTGCACCACATGTACAGATAGATTTCCATTGACCACCTCCCTAATTTTCACAGACCAGACTTGCACCACATGTACAGATCAGTACAGTAGGCCTAGAGCCTTATGTTGATGACCTCTGTTGAATAGTTTGTTACAGTCCCTTGAGTGGTCAATGTATATTCTATGGTATTAGTGTATTGATTGACTAGATGAAATAGTTACTAAATGTGCATTATTTGTGGGCTCTATTATGAGTACTGAAGATATAGCAGTAAAGTTTCTGCTCTCAATAGTCTAGTAGTGGAGAAAGACAGATATTTCGAAATAAGTAATAACATAATGTCAGTCAGTAATTTGTGTTAAGAGAGAAAAAAATTTTTTTCATAAAAAAGGCAAAAGATTAGGCAGCACCTGTGGCTCAAGGAGTAGGGCACCAGCCCCATATACCAGGGGTGGTGGGTTCAAAACTGGCTCTGGCCAAACTGCAAAAAAAAAAAAAAAAAGGCAAAGGATTAGGAGGTGATGGACCTGGGGTAGGGGTAGGGAGCATAATTTTAGAAACAGGAGACAGAGAAGGACAATCTGAGCAGATTTTTGCATGAAGTGAAAGAGAAGGGTCAGCAGGTGTCTGGGGAAAGGCTCTCCAGGCAAAGGGGAAAGTCAACGTGAAGATCTGGAGTAAGCCTGCTGTTAGAGGACCAGGGCCGGATCTGGGTGAAGCACAGAGATTCAGGGACAAATGAAAGGGACGTGGGACATGTTCTCTCCCTGCAGAGCCGAGAGTGGGAGTGAAGGAGCAGACTACCATTAACTTACAAACAATCACACAAATAAAAGTACACTTATAAATTGTGGTAAAGGCATAATTGGATTTGTTTTTAAATGATTGCTTGTCTACTACAAGGAGGTGTCAAAGAGGGGGTCCAAACTTGGGGTCTGTGTACCATTTGACAGCGTTGGTTGTTTTTTCCTTCACTTCCCATGATCAATACTCCATAGATAGGCCTGGAGGCTCAGTGTGCTTCACGACATGGCGATCTGCTTCCTGGCATACCTTCTAGAAACATGCTAGTTTGTAAAACTTGGAACCACATGTGCCCTACCCTCCATCCCTGCCCAGAAAAGTCGAAGGGATCCTAAACTGAAACTCACACATAGGACTGACTTCAACGGCCAGGCCCAAGAGTAACTGGAAATTGGAGAGCCAGCGTGGCAAGAAGGAAAGAGGACAGAGGTGAACATCAGTCTCCTTAGGTTCTAATTCCAGCTCTGACGCTGATTTACGATGTGGCTTTAAACAATTAGTTTTATCCCTCTCAGCCTTCTGTAAAAGGGGGATAATCATGAGGATTAATAAATCTGATCCTTTATAAAGCATCTGATTCATAACAAAGGCTGAAATAGATTATTAACATATTGATCATGTCATAGAAACACCAAGATTTGTGAGTTTTTTGGCTTACCTGCAAAAGCACATTAAAATGGCCCATGTAAAACTGAAGTAAACAAACTGAAAAGAGAGCCCGTAAATAGATCCGATAAGCCAGGTTAGTCCAATTATCCCAATAGATGCGTTTAGCATCCATGAGAAACTGCTGGGAGTGGAGAGAAAGGGACACAGGAGAGAGAAGTCGACAGGCTGTGGATGATTTTCCAGAAGAGGTTTCCTTCCAAAGCTTTTGTTTGAAAAGGATTGGACTAGCAATGAGACACGGATGCTGAAGCTCCAGATATAGGAATAAGATGCTACAAGGTCCATTCTCAAAAAGGAAAATGCGTTTTGATGGCCCTGCAAGAAAATCTGATGAGCACAGGCACAGGTGCCACCACCTATCCGGAGAGGCTATAATCACATTCCTGACTCCCACACAGCCAGCAGAGTGGTAATCTTTTACTAGGCCTGTCGATCACAGGAACAGGCATGGCTTCTTAGCCCTGGGAGGGACACCTCCTCTGCAGGGTTAAGTAGTTCATGGGTATGTCTGGGTTGACTTCAGGTCGGTCAGTTGATGCAGCTCCAAGGGACCTTACCACAGAGAAGGAGGTCAGCCCCAGGGCAGAGGCTCCCACACTCAGGAGAAGTGAGGCACCATGGGCCCCTGCTTCACTGTCTCACATGCACCAACCTAAATCACGTCTTGACCACACTGGAAGCAACAACAACAAATCCTACAGGGAAGTGAAAACTGGGGAGAATGTTCAGAGCAAAAGCTCATTGTTGGCCTGATCAGGAAAAGCAGCAAAGTATACACTGCACTCAGATGCGCAGGCCATAGACTTTTGGGGCCTTGGGTCCTGGACTTTGGGCCCTGGTCCATAGACTTTCTGGGTCCTGCGTCCTCTTCTTCTCCTCATGGCTCACGGCAATGGCAGTGTATGTGGACTTGTGTGGCTTACACATTCTAGTGTATGTGATTTTGTTATAATCCTCAGAGCAACCCCATGAACAATGTTATTATTGTCTTTGCTTTAGAGTTGAGCCCATAAGACTTGGAAGGAAAAAAAAATTGGTTCACACCATGACCCACATGAAGTAGATGGTGGTGGGAGTAGGGCAGGGCTCCTGACACTAAGTTTTATTTTTGTGGCTACGCATTTCATAGAGGGGCAGATCTTCAGTTTCCAAATGGAGCCCACCCTGGTATCACAGCTGTCTGGTGGGACTGAGGCAAAGTATTTTTTACTAGTGGCTCTGAGCAGAGGCCGTACCACCACATCAGAGAGGAGAATCAGTCCAAACAAGTCAGGTGGTCATCCCCAGAATTCAAGTTTCCAAATCCAAGGAAATGTGGTCTCATAATGGGATCTTAGTCAAACCAATAATTTCTCAAAAGCCAAGGTGATCCTGGGCAACTGTCCTCTCTGTCTGAGCAACAGTAAGAGAGCGGGCTCATTCCTCTCTTTCAGTAAAGTGTAAAGTATGAGTTGAACAAGATTATTGAAAAATGTCTTTGAGCCTTTAATTGTGTGGAAATGAATTATCCCAACTTCACCAAAAGTGTAGTCAACAACTTTGTTTATACATTTTCTCAGAGCAAAGTCTTTAAGAAAGGAATCTTGAAAGAAAGATTTAGATAGAGGTGTTTCCTTCCATATTATGTACCCTACAGTTCTCATTACCTGTTTTACTATTTAACAGAAATGTGTAAAAGGTAGCAACTCCCTATCTTTACAATTTGAGGGATGTTGGAATATTTCCTTGGATGGCCATAGTTTTTTTGCCCTGAATCTTCATGAACTAGCAGGGACTCTGGTCTTTTTTGCATCTGTCATGTATCCTCAACACCTGGCACATATGGGAGCTCAATAAATACTTGTTGAATGAATGGATTATGATGATGGGGGGCATTTTTTTTCTTTTTTTTTAGAGACAAGAGTCTTACTTTATCGCTCTTGGTAGAGTGCCTGGTGTCACAGAGCTCACAGCAACCTCCAACTCCTGGGCTTAGGCAATTTTCTTGCCTCAGTCTCCCAAGTAGCTGGGACCAGAGGCACCTGCCAGAACGCCTTGCTATTTTTTTGTTGCAGTTTGCCTGGGGCCGGGTTTGAACCTGCCACCCTTCCTATGTAGGCTGGTGCCCTACCCACTGAGCCATAGGCGCCGCCCAGGGGGGCATTTTCTATTGTCTTTTCACAGAAAGAGTTGCTTTCTTGGATGCCTAGCTAAAAATAGATTCCGTTATTACAAAGTACACTGATTGTTTTGGCAAATAACATCAAGTATCTCCTCCTTCCCGGAGGACAGTAGCTGCAACTAAGGCATAACTTATTTATTGTTTTTCAATGATGTAGGCCTCAACATTACTCCATGGTTATACATACAGAAGATAAAATAAATGACGTGTGAAAGACACTAATTATGTAGACAGTGGTGCTCAATCAGGGCCAAGGGGGGGCCACACCATACTCCTAATCCAGGGGATTATGGTCCCACATACTATGTGACTTTGCTGTAAGGAAGAAAACCTGTTCATAACGATTGAATCCCAAGCCTAGCTCCATTTTAAAGAGAAACACAAGTATTTTTGCTCCATTTTAATATATAAAGAAGTTGTAGGGATCCAAGTATCTTATAAATTAAAGGAAGATTGAGACTTGTTTTGTTTGAAAGTTCACCAAAAATTAATTGACAGAGGGGCAAGATGGCAGACTAGATGCAGCTTGCAGTCACCCTCTCAAGAGAAAATCAAAAGTTGCAGGGAGATACCCACCTGTGAATTGGCCTTCTTAGGAATAGCATTGTGAATCACAGAAGTGACAGAGTGACCCACTCAGCAAGTCAGAAAGTACCTGGGGAAGTACCCACATATGGGGAAGGATAGGAGAAGAGAACCCCAGAGCTCCATGCTCCCCCTGCAGAAACTGCAAATGAAGCCAAGCTGTCAGGGCCCCACCATCACCACAGACTGCAGCCTTAGTAGAGAACTGCTTTGAGTCAGTGCAGTGACACTGCACCAGAGAGCAGGCACAGCAGGAGCTAGTGGCTTCTGTCCCAGCGTTGCTGCAACCGACATCATTCTAAACTCGCAGTTCCATAGGATCTGGTCCACACAGAGTTCAGCTTTCCTACAGCTGCCTCTGCATTGCCTTGGCTAGAAAAGGGAGGGAGCAAGGACAGTTGATGTTCTCACACATCCATGACTTGGAACTGAGTACTACCCCCCTAATGGAGGACTTAACAGAACAGGAACTACCGACATGAAGTGGGAAGCCCTCAGCTACCCTTTTTCAGAACTGCATAGGGGGATAGCCCAGTTACCCAATGGCTTAGCCCTATAGCCTGAACCTACAACTCCCATGCTTCCACCTGGTCCTGCAGCTCTGTCCCCCATGGTTCCTATGCTGCCACCCGGCACAGTAACTCTGCCCTCCTGGTCCCACAGTTGTGCCTCCTTAGGCCCAGTGCTGCCACCTGGCCCCATGGATCAGCCCATGAGCCTACAGCACTGTCTCCCTGACCTGTGGCTCTGCCCCCAGAGTGCTTGCACTACTGTTGAATCTCATGATCCCACCCCTAAGACTCCAGTACTACTCCCAGAATTAGTGGCCCTAACCTCATAATTCCCACTGGCTACCTGGCAGGAATTGACCCCATGGTCAAATGCTCTACCTGGGACCCACTGGCTTCAAGCTAACATCACACCAGAACCCGGGTGGAGTAAACTTCCACATCCTTAACACCCATGACTACTGCTTAGATACACTCATTCAGTTGTCACTGTCACTGCTATGGGGAGAACCATGAAAGCAGTCTCCTAAAATGCTGGACTCCATGGAGAGGGATTCACTCAACAACAGCCTAGGAACAAGCCACCACTCCCTGCAAAGATCATTCAGTACCAATTTGGACTGTGACAATCACAGGAGAATGAGACAACACAGAATAGCTCATTACATGCTATCAAGTATGGACTCCCTCGCCTGCTGGCTCAATCTTCCAGAGTAGGTCACAAAAATACCAAATAGGGACTTTAACTTCTTCTTACTAAGTAGGAGATTTCCTACCAAAATAGTACAGATGCACAGTGAGCCAACTTGCTCTAAGACAAGAGAAGAGATTTCAGATGAAAATAAATCAGTTCTTAGCAAAGTATCTCAAGAATGGAAGAAAAAGTATCCAATGTGCTCAGCACTACTATGAAGCTAATTTATAGCTTTCATATGAAGGCTATAACACAATTAGAGCACAAGAATATGGGGAAAGGGGTAGGGGAGGGGAGGGGTGAGAGGAGGTTGGGTAGAGGGCGAGTAATTGGTGGGGCCACATCTACGGTGCATCTGAGAAGGGTGCAGGTGAAACTAAATGCAAAATACAAATGTCTTCAAATGATAACTAAGAAAATGTCATGAAGGCTATGTTAAATAGTTTGATGAAAATATTTCAGATTGTATATGAAACCAGCAGATTGTACCCCTTGGTTGCACTAATGTACATAGCTATGATTTAATTAAAAAAAAAAAAAAAAGAACACACAGTGGTTCTATAGCTTAAAAAAAAGAAAAGAAAAGAAACCAAAAAAACTCTGGCAACATAAAAAAGCAAACTATTAATAGTTTGACTCCCCCAAGGGATCACAATAGACCCTAAAAAAACAAACAAACAAAAAATAGACAATAGACCCAACCAAAGAAAAAACATTGTTGAAATGTCAGAAATAGAATTCAGGGCAGGATATGAATGGCAAATAAGATGAATGAAATGGTAAGAAAATTGAATATGAACACAAAGAAGCCAAAAAGGTATTTGAGGACATAAATTAAAAATTTTATAAAGGGCTAGACAACATAAGGAAGGATATAAAAAAAACTTAAAGAAATGGAAGAATAATTTTAACTTAGGAAATTACAAAATATAGCAAAAAGTAAAGCAGAAGAAAGAATATGAAAGTTTGGAGATAAGGATATTGAACTAACCAAGTAACTCAAAGATGCAGAAAAAAGAATAAAGAAGAATAAATAATCATTCAGAGAAATATGGGACTACATGAAGTGAAGCAATATAAGAATCATAGGTATCCCTGGGAGAGAAGAAGAAAAAGGAAATCATGGAAAACCTGTTAAAGAGAATTATCAAGGAAAACTTTTCTGGTGTCTCCTGAGATTTAGATATCCAAATACAAGATGGTCATCAGTAGGACATCTCCAGGACATATAGTCATCAACTTGGCCAAATTCAAAATAAAGGAGAAAATTCTACAAGCAGTAAGACAAAGCAACAACTAACCTACATAGGCAAACCCATCGGGCTAACAACAGACTTCTCAGTAGAGGCCTTATAAGCCAGAGGGGTTGGGAAGTCCCATTTTTTGACTTCTCAAACTGAACAATCATCACCCAAGAATTTTGTATTCTGCCAAACTAAGTTTCATAAATGATGGAGAAATATTTTTCTAAGCAAGGAAACACTAAGGAAATTTGTTACTACTAGACCTGCCCCAGTCTAGGAAAAAGTAAGAATAGGACGATAGCTACCCACCAGTATAAAAACACCTGAAAGTTAAAGCTCACAGCTTTTACAAAACAATAGCATACGAAGAAAAACAAAACAAAAAGGTACCATCCAACATAAGGAGAAAGAAGAGTTTCCTTCAAGTCAGTACTAACACTGAATTCCAAAGGTCTTAATGCCTCACTTAGAAAATATAGACAGAATGAATGAAAACAGACACCTTAGAATATTCTATCTCCAGGAAACACATCTAACTTTCAAGGACTCACACAGACTCAAGGTGAAGAGATGAAAAATGTATTTCATGCAAATGGAAACCAAAAGAGAGCAGATGTAGTCATTTTCATATCAGATAAAAGAGATTTTAATCAACAATGGTACAAAAAGACAAAGACAGTCATTTTATAATGGTAAAGGAGTGCTGCAACAAGAAGACATAACAATCCTAAATATATAGGCACCTAACCCATGAGTTCCCAGATTCATAAAGCAAATCCTACTGGATGTAAGCAGAGAAATAAACAGTACCATCATGACATTACACTAACAGAGCTGGACAGATCATCAAAGCAGAAAATAGGTACGAGACAATGGACTTAAATGGGACTGTACAACAAATGGACCTAACAAAAAGAAATCCTGAACAGACCAGTAATGAGCAGCATTAGTGGCAGATTCTGCCAGTATGGTTTTTGTTTAGTGGGAATGAGAGATTCCTGGTGCTTCCTACCCTGCCATCTGCCCAGAATCCCTCGACATTTTCTATCATTGCCTAAAAAATTCAAATGTTAAGTAACAATTAAAGTACCTTCAATAGCAATAGGACAAAAAGAAGATTTTTTTAAATAAGATGTTCACTTTATTTATTTACTTATTTTTTGGAGATACAGTCTCACTATGTTACCCTTGGTAGAATGCCATGGCATCACAGCTCACAGCAACCGCCAACTCTTGGGCTTAAGCAATTCTTTTGCCTCAGCCTCCCAAGTAGCTGGGACTACAGGCGCCCGCCACAATGCCTGGCTATTTTTTTGTTGCGGTTGTCATTGTTGTTTAGCTGGCCCAGGCTGGGTTCGAACCAGCCACCCCAGGTGCATGTGGCCAGCACCCTTAACCACTGAGCTAGCCATGGATTTTCTAAAATGGGGAAGATTTTCCATTTGATTATAAATCCTTTAAGGGAAAGAACTCCATGCATTCCACAGATACCTGTTGAGCATTATTTCAGACCAGACTCGTTCAGGTGTTTTACATGGTTTTACTTCTTGAAGTAGAATAATTTTTATCTAGTCTAGTGGTTTACAGATCTCTTTTTGAAGTTCTTTAAACAAATTAAAGTTCATAGAGAGTTCAGTAAGTCCAGGAGACACAAGTAAAACTGCTCCATTTGAACAGATACTTGAGGGAACCCAGGGCCCCAGTAGCTTGTGCCCACTGCCACCACCCCGCTCAGTGGTCCTCATGGAGTACCCACAGCCACACCAACGCTTTATAAAGCACAATTTGAAAACATCTGATCTACTTACCCTTGCATTTTAAACTGAAAAATAAAGAGAGAGAGCTGCCCAAGGCCACACAACTGATGGGTAGTGAACCCACCTGTTACAGAGTCTGTCATGATTTAGGTTGATGAAGTTACAGAATTTAGCATGTCCCAAGTTTGAAAGGATTCAAATTCAAAACTGACCAGAGGAAAACCAAATTATACCAAAGGAAGTAAGAATTTTTTAAATTGAAATTATATGATGGGCGGTGCCTGTGGCTCAAAAGAGTAGGGCGCTGGCCCCATATACCAGAGGTGGTGGGTTCAAACCCAGCCCCGGCCAAAAACTGCAAAAAAAAAAAAAAAAAAGAAAAAGAAAATACAAGATAATGGGATTCTATATCATGCCTAGATACTTATATTCATTTGTATATTTGCACCACATTCATAAATATGAGAAGATCTAATAAAAATATTTTGAGCAGAGGAGCTTTTAGGAACTAAGTATGAAAAGCCAAGGTAGTATTTCATCTGAATACATGACTTATATGTGAGTAAATATACCATTTCTGGTTAATTTTAGGAAAAATTTATCAGATTTGCAGATTACAAGAATGGGTGCACATGTTTCCTATTTGGAAATAAAGTTGCATTCAAATGTAAGAAAGATGTTAAATTTTTTATTAGATGATATGATTAGAGATTTACTTCAAAATTATTACCATGTGATATGATGGAAATCAACATTTCATTCTTATTCCATGAATGAAAACTTTAATAAAATTTATATTATGCAAGCACATGAACTAGAAATGCAATTACACATAATTGATTTTGCCAATGAAACTTAAGCACATGGCCTCTGCATATAATTTACAAATCTGTACACAGTTTTGTGTGATCTTTTTGATCTCTTTTTACAATGCTTTACTTCTCTGAGTTTTGTGAAATCCAAAAGCCTGTTACAAGGGCATTTGTAGATTAGTGAGTATCTCTGACATCCTTAATAAAATATCATCCCCTTTATACTGGCTCTTGGTTTGACTGATTAGATAAATAGCTCTAGTTAACAGAGCCAAATAGTTCTCCAATTAGAAGAACTATGGCCTTCTTCAAAATTATCTCCTCTATCATTATAATCTACTTTCACACACTACCACCATGCAAAATATTGATTAAATATGTCTTTGTACATTTCAAAAGAAAGACTACAGATGCATATTTATTGCCTTCCAGAAAATAATAATTTCAATAGAATATGTGTTAATTATCTGTCTAAACTTGTCAATATTAGCTAGATCCCTAGCACCTTCCATTTAACCCAGACACTTGGAATTTTAAACAGTAGTTCTAAGAAACCAAAAGCTTTTTGACCAAATGTATATCATGGAGGAGGGAGTTCCTATCTTCTGGCCAAAGGTTGACTTCAAATAATGTAACAGAATCAAATACTTACTAGAACTTCTATTTCATAATCTTAGGCATTCCCTCCTCAATGATTTCTGTTGACTCCAATATGTTATTGTCTTATGGGACCCTCAGGAATTGTCAAAAAAATCTCCGGCATTTCTCTGGAGCTTTTAAGGAGGTAGCATTTCCAGCTTGTCATTTTTCTCTATTTCTCCTGTTAAGAGTCTCGGGTTAATAACTGCTTCTCTCAGTGGCTGTGAAGTTTTATGCAGTTGTAGGTCATTATGAAAGTTTTGAGATACTCAAAAATCAAGAAACATAAAATCCACACAGACAGAAACAAATGGAGCCCTCCCAGCAACAGCCATATGCCAAACAAGTTGAAACTTGGACAGGTGAATCAGAAAGACGCTGTCAACTGTGTTTCTTGGAAGTGAAATAATGGACTGTAACAGTTTGTCTCAAAACTTTCATAGTGACCCACGTATTTTATCCCTGAAGTACAGTCATTAGACCCTTGATTATCAAAAACAGAGATGTGCTCAGACCACCATAAGAAAAATAGAGGCACATTATAAATACATGTGAGTGCTAGAGCTTAAAAGCTATGAGAATTTTGAGCAGCTCTTGGGACAACTCTCCTCTCACTGCCCATGTGGTCTCCCCTTCAACTAGGCTGGGCACAGTGACTCAGGCCTGTAATCCCAGCACTCTGCAAGGCGAAGGCAGGTGGATTGCCTGAGCTCAGGAGTTTGAGAACTACCTGAGCTAGAGTAAAACCTGTCTTTACTGAAAATAGAAAAATTAGCCAGGCATTTTGGCGGGCTTCTGTAGTCCCAGCTACTCGGGAGGCTGAGGAAAGAGAATCACTTAAGATTGCTGTAAGCTATTATGCCACAGCACTCTTCCCAGGGTGACAGAGTGAGACTCTGTCTCAAAAACAAACAAACAAACAACAAAAACACAGCAAAACAAAGTGCCATTGCTTTGGTCTATATCTGCTCCTTCTGTGAATCTACTGGTACTAAACATGCTCCATCTTTGTGTGAATCTACCGGTACCAATCAGTGGGCTCATAACTTCAGATGTGTACAAGCCAATATCACAGCACCAGCTTCTGAGGGGGGAAAGCTTTATTGAAGTCGACTGGCAAGAAGACTGTTCAGACCTGTCTCTCTAAGCTGAGGGTCAGGTCAGTTGTTGTAAGTCTGGTGTACTTACGCTGATCTGATCGGATCTTATAATGAGGTGATTCCAGGAGGCATGATCTGATTGGATCCTGACATGGGGTGATTCTAGAAATCTTTATTATTGGATCCTAAGTGCTGCCATGCAGTGTTCACTTCTTAATGCAGTCGCTGCTCCTCGTTTGAGCACTTAATTTCTGCCCCTTGATGCCCACTTTTCATCTGACCTTGCTCAGGTAACAAGATCAACCTGGGGATCCATGACAACTGGAAAATGACCCACAGCTATGCTATGCAAAAGTTGAGCTAGATTGGTCTGGTGCAGTTACACTACCCTGTGTTCCCAAGGAACTTGGGACACTTACCCCTAAGAAACAATTTGAAGGCAATTCTTCTGATTGACTTACCTAGTTCCTATCCTCCTATAGGCTGGATAACGTTTGACCTTGGGTTTGAAGCTCAATGTTGGTCCCTGTAGAAGCCATGCCTGCACAGCTCCAGTCAGACACTATCTCAATAAGCAGGGGGTTATGGCCAGTATGGTTTCTACTGATTAAAAAATATAAGGTCAGTGGGCATTGTAATTAACGTGCCCAATTCTTGTATGATCGGATGACACATGGGCCTCTGCCTTTCCAGCTAAGAAAGGATCTTACAAAATTGTACCTCCTCATTGTACATTGAATGGTAATTCCTAAGCTTTGGGCTTCTACAGAGGAAGGCATGGACGGAACTCAGCCCTACTATACTTTGAATGATGATATATTCAGAGCCACCTTCCTTTGTCCAGTTACCCATTTGTGTTTTCAATAACTGACCTGGAATTTTAGTCTGAATAATCTACCCATTTCAAGTTGCATTGGTTCATCTATGTAGCTAAATATAAATATATTCGTGTGCACTTCATAAATAGGTCAGACTGCTTTAAATTCTTGACGGAATTCAGAAATTTTTTTTTTTTTTTGAGACAGAGCCTCAAGCTGTCACCCTGGATAGAGTGCTGTGGCATCACAGATCACAGCAACCTCCGATTCCTGGGCTTACGTGAGTCTCTTGCCTCTGCCTTCCAAGTAGCTGGGACTACAGGCACCCGCCACAACACCCAGCCATTTTTTGGTTGCAGCCGTCATTGTTGTTTGGTGGGCCCGGGCTGGATTCAAACCCGCCTGCTCAGGTGTACATGGCTGGTGCCTTAGCCCGCTGAGCCACAGGCACTGAGCCTGAATTCAGAAATTTACAAGGTTAGATTACTCTGTTTTTTGCTAACTTTCTAGTGACATTCCCTTGAAGAACAGATTCTACAATAAGTCCAGATTCTCATCTTTTAGAATCACAATTTTTTTAAAGCTAACTACTTGAACATAATAATTACCAATATTTCAGAAATTTAAAAACAAAATATATTTGAACTTTTTTTTCTTTTTTATTAAATCATAGCTGTGTACATTAACGTAATCATGGGGTACAATGTGCTGGTTTCATATACAATCTGAAATATTTTCATCAAACTGGTTAACATAGCCTTCATGGCATTTTCTTAGTTATTGTGTTAAGACCTTTATATTCTGCATTTAGTAGGTTTCACCTGAACCCTTCTAAGATGCATCATAGGTGTGATCCCACCAATTACCCTCCTTCCACCCATCCTGCCCCCTCCCCTCCCTTCTCTTGCCCCTTTCCCCATATTCTTACACTATGGGGGTTATAGCCTTCATATGAAAGCTATAGACAAGTTTCATAGTAGGGCTCAGTACATTAGATACTTTAGATACTTTCTCTTCCAATCCTGAGATACTTTACTAAGAAGAATATGTTCCAGCTCCATCCATGTAAACATTAAAGAGGTAAAGTCTTCATCTTTTTTTAAGACTGCATAACATTCCATGGTGTACCACAATTTATTAATCCATTCATGGGTCAATGGGCACTTGGGCTTCTTCCATGACTTAGCAATTATGCATTGGGCTGCAATAAACATGCTGGTATAAATATCTTTGTTATAATGTGATTTTTGGTCTAGTAGAAGAATTATAGGATCAAGTGGCAAGTCTATTTTCAGATCTCTAAATATTCTCCAAACATCTTTCCAGAAGGAACGTATTAGATTGCATTCCCACCAGCAGTGTAGAAGTATACCCTTTGCTCCATATACATGCCAACATCTCTGGTTTTGGAATTTTGCAATGTGGGCTAATCTTACTGGGGTTAGATGATATCTCAAAGTAGTTTTGATTTGCATTTCTCTGATGATTAAGGATGATGAGCATTTTTTCAAGTGTCTGTAGACCTTGTGCCTGTCTTCTTCAGAGAAGTTTCTCTTCAGGTCCCTTGCCCATCCAAAGATGAGATCACTTGTTCTTTTCTTGCAAATACATTTGGGTTCTCTGTGGATTCTGGTTATTAAACCTTTGTCGGAGGCATAACCTGCAAATATCTTTTCCCAATCTGAGGGCTGTCTGCTGATTTTACCTACTATGTTCTTGGCTGTGTAGAAGCTTTTTAGTTTGATCAGGTCCAGGTAGTGTATTTTTGATGCTGCTTCAATTGCCTGGGGAGTCCTCCTCATAAAATATTTGCCCAGGCCAAGTTCTTCAAGTGTTTTCCCTGCATTTTCTTCTAATATTTTTATAGTTTCATGTCTTAAGTTTAAATCTTTAATCCAGTGAGAGTCTATCTTAGTTAATGGTGAAAGGTGTGGGTCTAGTTTCAATCTTCTACAGGTCACCAGCCAGTTCACCCAGCACCATTTGTTAAATAAGGAATCTTTTCCCCACTGAATGTTTTTAATTGGCTTGTCAAAGATCAAATAATGATAGGTAGCTGGGTTCATCTCTTGTTTCTCTATTCTGTTCCATACATCTACCTCTCTGTTTTTGTGCCAATACCATGCTGTTTTGATCACTATCAATTTGTAGTATAGTCTGAGGTCTGGTAGCGTGATTCCTCCTGCTTTGTTTTTATTTCTGAGTAATGGCTTGAATATTCAAGGTTTTTTCTGATTCCATATAAAACAATGTATTATTGGGCAGTGCTTGTGGCTCAAAGAGTAGGGCACCAGCCGCATATACCAGAGGTGGCGGGTTCAAACCCAGCCCTGCCCAAAAACTGCAAAAAATAAAAATAAAAATAAAAAATAATTTATTAAAATGATGTATTATTTTTTCAAGATCTTTAAAGTATGACAATGGAGCTTTAATAGGGATTGCATTAAAATTGTATATTACTTTGGGTAGTATGGACATTTTAACAATGTTGTTTCTTCCCAGCCATGAGCATGGTATGTTTTTCCATTTGTTAACATTTTCAGCTATTTCTTTTCTTAGAGTTTTATAGTTCTCTTTAAAGAGATCTTTCATGTCCTTTGTTAGGTAAACTCCCAAATATTTCATCTTCTTTGGCACTACCATGAATGGAATAGAGTTGTTGACTGTTTTTTCAGCTTGGCTGTGTTGGTATATATAAAGACTACAGATTTATGAGTGTTAATTTTGCAACATGAGACACTGCTGTATTCCTTGATCACTTCTAAGAGTTTTGTAGTAGAATCCCTGGTGTTTTCCAGGTACACAATCATATCATCTGCAAAGAGTGAAAGTTTGATCTCTTCTGACCTTATATGGATATCCTTGATTGTCTTTTCTTCCCTAATTGCAATGGCTGAGACTTCCATTACAATGTTAAAGAGCAGTAGAGACAATGGGCAACCTTGCCTGGTTCCTGATTTGAGTGGAAATGATTTCAATTTAACTCCATTCAATGTGATATTGGCTGCAGGTTTGCTGTAAATGGCCTCTATCAGTTTAAGAAATGTCCCTTCTATACCAATTTTCTTAAATGTTCTGATCATGAAGGGATGCTGGATATAATCAAAAGCTTTTTCTGCATGAATTGAGAGAATCATACGGTCTTCGTTTTTTATTTTGTTTATGTGCTGAATTATATTTATAGATTTATGTACATCAAACCAGCCTTGAGACCCTGGGATAAAATCCACTTGGTCGTGGTGTATAATTTGTTTGATGTGTTGCTGGATTCTGTTTGTTAGGATCTTGTTGAAAATTTTTGCATTAATATTCTTTAGTGATATTGGTCTATAATTTTCTTTTGGGGATCAAGGTGATGTTTGCTTCATAGAAGGTGTTGGGTAGTATTCCTTCTTTTTCTATATTTTGAAAAAGGTTGTCTAATATAGGTACTAGTTCCTCTTTAAGGGTTTGGTAGAATTCTGATGTGAAGCCACCTGGTCTCAGGATTTTCTTTTTAGGAAGATTTTGTATACTTGATGCTATTTCAGAACTTGATATAGGCCTATTGAACATTTCCACTTCATTCTGGATGAGTCTTAGGAGATGGTGTGCTTCCAAGTATTGGTCAATTTCCTTCAGATTTTCATATTTCTCAGAATAAAGCTTCTTGTAACATTCATTAAGGATTTTTTGAATTTTTGAGGAGTCTGTTATTTCATCTTTACCATTTCTGATTAATGAAATTAGAGATTTTACTCCTTTTTTCCTGGTTAGGTTAGCTAAAGGTTTATCTATTTTGTTGACCTTTTAAAAAAACCAACTTTTTGATTTATTGATCTGTTGTATAATTCATTTGTTTTCAATTTCATTTAATTCTGCTCTAATTTTGGTTATTTCGTTTCTTCTGCTGGGTTTGGGTTTAGAGTGTTCTTCTTTTTCCTGTTGCTTGAGATGTCCCATTAAGTTGTGAACTTCCTCTCTTTCTGTTCTCTTGAGGAAGGTTTGCCATGCTATAAATTTTCTTCTTAGGACTGTCTTTGCAGTAGAACCCAGAGGTTCTAATAATTTGTGTCTTCATTGTCATTTTGTTCCAAAAATTTGTTAATTTTTTTCTTAATCTCGTCTATGACCCATCTATCATTCAGCATAAGGTTATTTAGCTTCCGTGTTTTTGTATTAATATGCAGATTCCTGTTGTTACTGAGTTCAACTTTTATTCCATGATGGTCAGAGAAGATGCAAGGAATAATTTCTATTCCTTTAAATTTGCTGAGGTTAGACTCGTGACCTAAGATGTGATCAATTTTGGAGTATGTTCCATGGACTGATGAGAAGACTGGGTATTCAGTTTTGTTAGGATGAAATGTCCTGTAGATGTCTGTTAAATCCAAATATTGAATGCTTAGGTTTAAATCTAAAATTTCTTTGCTTAGCTTCTTGTTGGAGGATGTATCCAACACTGCTAAAGGAGTGTTAAAATCTCCTACTACTATGGAGTTGGAGGAAATCAAGTTGTTCGTGTCTGTTAGAGTTTTTCTTATAAATTGCAGTACATTCCAGTTAGGTGCATAAATATTAATAATTAAAATCTCATCATATTGAGTATTACCCTTAATAAATATGAAGTGTCCATCCTTACTTTTGTTGGTTTAAAGCCTATTTTTTCTG